>VONZ01001056.1:0-235940 GCA_012976165.1 Labeo catla
ATCCCATCCATCATCTATCCATCCATCCATCCATCCATCCGCCATATCCATCCATCATCTATCTATCTATCTATCTATCTATCTATCTATCATCTATCTATCTATCAATCATCCATCCATCCATCCATCCATCCATCATCCATCCATCCATTGATGCCTATGCATAACTGTCATCCAGTATTGATGTTTGCCTGTTTATTTACGCTGCTACTCATTCATTACTGTTGTCGATTGTTGATGTTTGACGTTTCTGTGACTGCCATTCTGTCTGGTCTCAAAAAGGAGAAAAAGTGCAAAAAAAACTATCTGGCTCTTGTTAGTGAAAGGAATATTACAAAAGACCAACATGGTGATTTATATGACAGCAAAAAAACTATACAGACTATACATATATTATCAATAAATCAAACCTTGAATATTTCTTAATAAATTTGTATGCATGTATGTATATATGTATGTATTTACTCTTTATGTATTACTGTCTTCCAGTGTTGATTTTTAAATGTTTTTATGCTTGTCATTTTATCAAGTTTCAAAAAGAAAGAAAAAGTGGGGAAAAAAAATTAAAATAAATAAAAATATTACAAAAGACTCATAAAATGGAAACTGTGGAAGGTCGTTTCTGTCACTGAATAATAATAAAAAAAAAAAACTTATCTTACAATTTAGATTTTTTTTCTCAGAACTGCTTGATACACACTTGCAATTCTGACTTTTTTTCTTTAGAATTGTTAGATACAAACTCAAAATTGCAAGTTGCAAAGTTCAGTATTGAGGGGGGGGAGAGGGAAGGCTGTTATGTTTTCAGAAGTGCGAGTTTATATCTCACATTTCTGACTCGTAACTCGCAATTATGTGTTATAAAGTCAGAACTGCAAGATATAGACTCGCAATTCTGAGAAAAAAGTCACAATCGCAAGATACAAACTTGCAATTCTGAGAAAAAAAGTCAGAATTGTGAGATTCAAACGTGCACTTCTGAGAAAAAAATTCACAATTACAAGATACAAACTTGCAATTCTGAGAAAAAAGTCACAATTACGAGATATAAACTTGTAATTCTGAGAAAAAAAAAGTCACAGTTGCGAGATACAAGCTTGCAATTCTGAGAAGAAAAGTGACAGTTGTGAGATATAAACTCGTAAATCTGAGAAAAAAGTCACAACTGCGTAGGGCTGCCCCCTAATAGTCGACTAACCATTAGTCGACAAGAAGAGGGTTGGTCGACCAAAATTTTCTTAGTCACAGAAAAAAAAAATCCACACAAAGTGGAGAAGTCAAGCAGTCTGTGACGGACAGATCGTTAACGGCTGGTCTATGTGGTAATATAGTACATCGGACAAGACATCCAAACGCTCATCTGTATTTACATTGTTCCTTATGCATTACTCTTATCCAATGTTGATTTTTGACATTTTTTTTATGATTGTTGTTCTATCCAGTTTCAAACAGGAGAGAAAAGGCAAAAAATTCAGATATTACAATAAATTAATATTACAAAAGAATGATGGAATGGATATACATTTATTAACCAAACTATACATTTATTAATTAAACCTAGAACACTTCTTAATAAATTGTCAGTATTTTCAGAAGTTGGGCATGGAAAAATGTCAACATCCACTTGAACCAATGCAATGAAAATGATAAATGATGTTTTGATAAAAGATACCTAACTAAAATGATTTCCATTTTTAATATTTTATCTACTATAATAGAACTTCATATGGTGGAGACATGAAAATGACTCGATTTTGTCTTACCTACAGGTTTGTAACTCCCTTCTATTCCATACCAAAGTCAATGCGAACTGTGGCTAAATTACGTCCTTTAATAGGTAAGCGTCAATCTCCGCTCTCTATTTTGCCATAAAGTTGTTTTACTCCCCCAGTGTCTAATTTCTGTTTGATAAATCTCAGCATAAATAATGAATCAGCTTAAATATAGTGCAGTTTGCAGCATGGTAACCTGATGTTGGTGTGTCGCTGAAAGTTTTTTGCCCCTTCTAAACCTACAGCACTAATTGACTATAAAAAGAACAAATAACTTGCAGCTTTATAGAGTCATTCCCATGAGTTAACCCTAGGATATAAATCTTGTGGTGGTGATTAAGCTTTTGACAATAGAGTTAGCACAGTGTAGCAGACAAGGGCAAGTAGGCCTGCGGAGTAATTTACTGTAAGCTTTGCAGGTGTGGCCTCCTACCGAGCAGGAGACCACCGCAGGAACTTACGAAAACGTTCGCTAGTACAACACTTGTGGGAGACATCTACAGTTAAAGCAATCACGGCTACCGTGCCTCGCTCCTGGCCACTACTGATTTTATCCAGTTCGTAATTATCTTGAATTATGTAAAAAGAGAGATTGATGACTATTTTTTCAACGGTTTATTGTTGACCTTTTTACGTCACTGCTGTCCTCTTTCCCTCGCCGTTAACTGTTAATTATGAAATACTGTAGGTCTCGCCAATTTCGTTTTACAGCCTCTTCCTGTTAAACGTGGTGTGAAGGGCTGCTGTTTTTAAATAGGTGTGTAAAGTCAATGTGGATATAGTGCCCCTAGCCTCCAATCTCATGCCCATAATGTCATGTGGGGTTTTTTAAAAAAGCAATACGCTCATGCAGTCATGTGTTTGCTTGCACCTCTTTTCCATGTCAAAAATTGGTCAAAAGTTTCAACTGTTGTTGGCAAGTGTCTAAGCTTCGCTTTAAATGCATATTTGGTTACTTTTCATAATTGCCATCTTGATTTTTTGTAAACTGAACAAAAAACTTTTTTCGATTCAGCTGGTTTACTTGTCTTTCTATGGGAAGTAAAATTAAAAACATTATCATGTTCCTTTAAATGAAATGAAAATGAAATAAAACTTAAAAATTTCAAATGTTGTCTTGGCAAGTAACTGAATTAAGCTGAAGAACTAAAATTAATTAATTAAGTCTACATAGTTAAAAAACAGAATTACTAAAAATTAAACTAAAATTAAAATAAAATATACAATTAAATTAAATTGTGTAACAAAAAAAAATGAGAAATGATGCCTTGGCAGCTAATTTAAATTTGTTGAAATATTAAAATTACTAATTGGAATTAAAAACTGAAACTAAAACGGAAAAATATTTGTTTGTTTAAATGAAATGAAATGAAATTAAAATGAAAAAAAATCTGAAATGTCGTCTTGGCAAGTGACTGAAATAAGTTGAAGATCTAAAATTACTTATTTTAAATAAAAACTAAAATGGAGAATTAAAAAAAAATAATAAACCTACATAGTTTGAAAAAAAAAAGAAAAACATAATTACTACAAATTGAACTAAAATTAAGATCTATAATAAAATCCATATTTGTTCATTTAAATGAAATTAAACCTAAAAATGAGAAATTATGTCTTGGCGAGCGACTGAAATAAGTTGAACGTCTAAAATTACTAAGTTGAAATAAAAACTGAAAATAAACCTGAAAAATGAAAATTTACAATTAAAATAAATTGTATGACAAAAATGAGTTTCTAATTGCTATTTGGAAATAAACACTAAAACTGAAAACTGAAAATAAATTAAACCTACATTGTATAAAAAAAAAGAAAACAAAACAATTACTTAAAATTTAAAATAAACTGTTAAACTATTGAATTACAGAAATGGAAAATGTTGCCTTGGCAACTAACTGAAATTAGTTGAATTATTAAAATTACTAATAAAACTGAAATTAAAACTAAAACTAAAACTAAAATAAATTAAACCTACACTGTAGAAGTGCTAAAAATAAACTAAAATTAATATAAAAAACCATTAAATTGAATCGTATAACAAATTAAACCTATATAGTATTATTTTAGAAATAAAAAAGACGTAAGCACAAAAAATTACAATTAATTGAAATTAACTGAGCTAATTGAAATCAGTTGAAGCACTAAAATTACTAATTAAAAAACTAAAACGGAACTAAAATAAACTGAAATCAAAATAAATGAAACCTACATAGTAATATTTAAACATAATAATAATAATAATAATAATAAAATAGAAAAGCACATAGCAAAATTACTAAAAAAAAAAGAACAAAATTATAATTAAATAAAATTATCAAAAATAATAATGAATGCAAAACTGAAAATATACAAATAAAAGCCAAGATATGATAATAAAATCTATAATAGTTAGTAATAGTTAAAATACTACTAATAATAATAGATAATATTCAAATAACTCTGAACAGTTAAAAAGAGATTTTTCAGAGTTGTAAATAAAGATTATTGGAGTATGTTTTACAAAAAAAAAATGTCATTCTAGTTTTTCTACTTCAAAGCTTCACACTCAAGTCTTGTAATTTTGAAGTTTGCTAGCAATAGTGAGGTGGTTTTTTTTTTCAGTGTTATCATTACGCATATAATCTGTGGACACAGATTTCCTCTTTGTAGATTAGCTGTTTGCATAATTCCAAAGATTTTTCATTACAATTGACAAAGAAAATATCAGAAGAGTCTGCAGATTCCATGTGGGCCTGCCAATGAGCGTGTCAGGAAGCACACTACCCCCTCTGCTGGCCCCCGGGACCTTTCGTGAAGCAGTCAGCTCGTGCAGATGAATATATTGCTGAAGGTAGAGCAGGGATTGTTTCCCTGTATGTCACAGGCTTATCGGCTGCTTGTTTAGGTCACATCATTTGCTATCCTGCTGAGACCTCTGGAATAACTTACGCAGCCCTGATCCCTACTGTCAGCACCTCTCTCAAAGTGTGAAGTGATTTCACCAAGGACTCTCTCTGCTGGAAACGGCTGTGTTTCTCTTTACATTTAGTCTTTAAAACAGGAGCTTGCCCAAAATAATAAATGTCATTTCCATCTAGCGAGTCACAGTCGAACGTTTTCAACAAAATGTGGACAAACAAAATGTGAATTCAGCACCTGGAAGAGAGTGAATTAGTGTGTGTTACTTTACTGTTACCACTTGAAGCTGTAAAGCTGTGGATTTGAAGCATTGCACCAGTTTGATTTCAACTTTCATTTTATGAGTGTTTTGATTCATGTGAAATTTGTGCATGCTGACGTTATACAGGTTTTAGTGTTGTGTGTTTTCCAAAAGAATTACAATACTTGAGCTTGGCTTTTGTTCCCATACCCATCAAAAATTATACTCCGATTTATTCCGATTTATTTTATTATTCTAATTTTTGTTTTTAATGTGGTCATTTTAGAGATGGAGGTAGAGCAATCTGACCAAATTCTGACTTAAACCAAGGTTTAATCCGTGGTAATGGATATGACAATGTTAATGTATTTAATCTTGGTGGAATAGATCTGCTGTGCTGCTTCTAAATTTCTGCTGCTGTTGGTTATTGCTGTAGTTGTAGATTATTGCTGCGGCTGCAGGAACTTGCTACTGCCAAAGCATATGGCGAAACAGTGCTGTGAGTATTTAAAGGAGTCATCGGATGCCCATTTTCCACAAGTTGATATGATTCTTTAGGGTCTTAATGAAAAGTCTATAATATACTTTGGTTAAAAATTCTCAACGGTAGTGTAAAACAACACCCTTTTTACCTTGCCAAAATCAGCTGTGCAAAAATCATCCTGTTCAAGGTTGCTTTAAATGTTAATGAGCTCTGCTCGCCCCGCCCCTCTCTTCTCTCTGTGGAGTGACGAGCATGTTTACATTAGCCGCATTTAGTCGCTAAACTTGCTAACTAGCACGTTATTAGGAAAGGTGATTGCAAAGATTCATAAAAAAAAATACCTTATACTCACTTCTGCTGTAAGTAAAGCTGGATCACGAATGATTTGCACGAACATAGATGGATATATGTAGATCTGGAGGCGCAATCGGAAACTTTGCATCCGATGACCCCTTTAAGACATGCTGCTGCACAAATAGCATACAAATGAACTCATAGCAGATCTATACAGGTGGAGCTGGGGAAGGTGGAGGGTTTCAGAGGAACTCTGAAGGCGCTGCGAAAGGCTCAAGTGAATGCCAGCCAGCCATTTAAAGGTAAAGGTGCAAACTCATTGGCTGCGTATGCAGCATGAACCAATCAGCTTGTGCCAAGTCATATAAGGCTGTGAATTTCATCAGTTATGTTAACACCCGTCAGCCTGCACCATCTAGAGTTTCATAAAAGAACTAGGCATATTTATGGGTTGTTAAAAAGATCTCTTAAAAAAAGTCAGCGGCTATTTGCACTTCCAGAACAACAGTTTACAAATAATTTACTCACCCCCTTGTCATCCAAGATGTTCATGTCTTTCTGTCTTCAGTCGTAAAGAAATTATGGTTTTTGAGGAAAACATATCAGGATTTTTCTCCATATAATGGATTTCATTGGTGCCCCGATTTTGAACTTCCAAAATGTAGTTTAAATGCGGCTTCAAAAGGCTCTAAACAATCCCAGCCGAGGAAGGAGAGTCCTGTCTAGTGAAACAATCTGTCATTTTTTTTGAAAAATAAAAATGTGTATACTTTTTAAGCACAAAAGCTTGTGTGGCACAGGCTCTGGGATGCGCGTCCACGATGCTACGAATTATCAATGGGTCGTTCTTGAACGATTCCTCGTCTCGGGGAGTGATTCATTCAGTCGCGCATGCCCAACATTCTATTAGGTCTGTACTGGAATTAATTCACCTGTTTCGAGTCTTCGGGTTTTTCGAGTCGTTTGTTCATCTTATGGGGCTGTCACGTGAAGAACGAACGACTCAAACCTGAAAACTTGTCAGATAAGAGGTGAGGTGAGATAATCATAGACTAAAGACCCAGGTAAACAATGAATTAATCTTTTCTGTTTCTTATAGCATTATAGTTTTGTCTTGTTTGTAGTGTGATCAACGTTTGTGTGAGCAGTAGATGTGTTAGAAGTAACACGTAACATTTTAATTATATTTTGCTAAAATGAATTAAATGATTCGAAAAAAGATTCGTTTATTTTGCTGAACGAGACTCAAAGGTCTGAGTCTGTAAAATGATCCGAACTTCCCATCACTACTACGAATCGCGTGTACTGAGTACGGCGAAACACTCCATCTTATTTTCTCCTTCAACTTGAGAGGAGGACATCGTTGTACCTTTTTGTTTGTAAACAGCGTGTGACTTAGTTGCACTTCCTTAGTCTTTGCGTGTTCGCTTTGTAAACAATGAGTCTGTAGATCCGCCTACGTTCCATGTGACCTTTCGAAGTGATTCAATAGTACGTAGCGTCATGAACGCGCATCCCAGAGCCTGTGCTACATGAGCTTTTGTGCTTAAAAAGTATAAAACATTTTATTTTCCAAAATAAAATGACAGATCGTTTTGCTAGATAAGACCCTTCTTCCTTGACTGGGATTGTTTAAAGCCCTTTGAAGCTGCACCCATAAAGTCCATTATATGGAGAAAAATCCTGGAATGCTTTCCTCAAAAACCATAATTTCTTCATGACTGAAGACAGAAAGACATGAATATCTTGGATGACAAGGGGGTGAGTAAATTATGTGTGAATTGTTGTTCTGGAAGTGGAGTTCTTCTTTAAATCTATATATCGGCATCAGCCCATATGAAAAATGATGCAGATATGTCTTGCCCATAAGAGGAATAACTCACATGTGCTCAGGGTGTGCTAGCAACTTCCATAGAATTCCGTAGAGGACGTTGGCCTACTTCTGATAAAATAAAAGTAAAATACACAAATAACATTTACACTGTTTTTCTGGTTAAATAAAGCAGTAATTAATGTCATAAAATCATGAGTATGTTTAAAGGTCAGAAGCTATAGCTTAAATGAATAAAAAATGTCACATGCACTGCACTGTATTTCAAGTTGTAGGATAAATTTGTGTAAGACATGGACTCATTGTCAGTGGGGTTTTTTTTCTGAATTTTTTTCTCCTCTGCTAAAGCTTCTGGCTGAAAGTGACACTTTTTGAATCTGGATGTGAAAATGGGTTGAACTTTATTTTGAAAGGGTCATCGGATGCAAAGTTCACTTTTACATGTTGTTTGAACATTAATGTGTGTTAGCAGTGTATGTACAAATCTACCCTATAATGATAAAAATCCATGAAGTGTTTTAATTAATCTGTAAAAATAATATCCCCTTTTTCAAATCGAGCCATTCTCAGATGCCTGTCGGTATGCCGTCACACCGACAGAGGCCACTCCCACAATAGTTGATTGACAGGAGCGTCTTACCTCAGACCCGTACTACATCAGCTGTAACAGTCCAATCGCCATTGTTTCAATGCCGGAGCAGGGATGTAAGTTAGACAAGAATATCTCCGATTGAGCGATTGAGGTGTTGTGTTGCTGGATGTAATAATGAACATTGTCATTTACTCCCGACATCTGAGCCGTTGAAGATGCAGTGGATTACGTTTGTTTGCGAAGGGAATGCGTCTCCCGATCTACATATATCCGTCTATGTTTGCGCAAATCATTCGTGATCCAGCTTCACTTACAGCAGAAGTGAGTATACTTTTTTTTATTAATATTTGCAATCGCCTTTCCTGATAACTTGCTAGTTAGCAAGTTTAGCGGCTAAATGCTGCTAAATGTGGCTAAAGTAAACAGGCTCATCACTCCACTGAGAGAAGAGAGGGGCGGGGCGAGCAGAGCTCATTAACATTTAAAGCAACCTCGACCAGAATATGACGATTTTTGCAGAGCTGATTTTGGCAAGGTAAAAAGGGTGTTGTTTTACACAACCATTGAGAATTTTTAACCTAAATATATTATAGACTTTTTATTAAGTCCCTAAAGAATCATATCAACTTGTGGAAAATGGGAATCCGATGACCCCTTTAAAAAATAAAAATAAAATAAAAAACTTAAAGGGATAGTTCACTCAAAAATGCAAATAACCCCATTATTTGCTTACCCTCAAGCCATCCTAGGTGTATATGACTTTCTTCTTTCAGACAAATACAATCAGAGTTACTTTAAAAATGTCCTGGCTCTTCTAAGCTTTACAATAACAGTGAATGGCTGTTGAGATTTTGAAGTCCAATAAAGTGCATTCATCCACCATATAAAGTATAATAAAGGCCTTCTGAAGCAAATCGATGCATTTGTGTAAGAAAAATATCCATATTTAAAACTTTATAAACCCTAATCTCTAGCTTCCGCTGACTGTCGTACGCACATTTGTGAGAGAGTGGCGTTCCAGCGGATGATGTAGCACGTAGGCGGAGCATAAGCTCCGGTGAGAATTGAGCATTGATTTGCTTTAGAAGGGCTTTATTAATCCCCCAAAGCTGTGTGGAGCACTTTTATGATGGATGGATGCACTTTATTAGACTTCAAAATCTCAACACCCATTCACTGCCATTATAAAGTTTGGAAGAGCCAGGACATTTTTTAATATAACTCCAATTGTATTCGTCTGAAAGAAGAAAGTCATATACACCTGGCTTGAGGGTGAGTAAATCATATTAATTTTCATTTTGGGGGGAACTATCCCTTTAAATTTCTACTACTTATTAAATTATAACAGATTTTTTAACTACACTTTTAAATTTTCCATTGTTGCAAATTCATGCATGGATTGTCAGACTTCCACAGCAGGTCCTCATTTACATGTAACTATTACAACTCGAAGGATCTCACGTTTTGCATCCTAACTGTGTTCTCATTATCTTAAATTGGGCAAATACCCATTACTGCTGCACCCTGATGTTGAGTGACATGTGCAGAGTCCGTCCATCCCTTATGTAAGCCCTCTAACCACACTCACAAACTTAGAGTGGCTGTTGCTGCCTGCTTACTCACAAATCAGGACCAAAGGCAGCAGTTCAGAAGTTCACTTTTTGGAAGCCAGCCGGAACTGCTTAAGGGTGATGACGTTTTCCAGGAACAGGTGGTCAAAGTGACATAATTTTGGCCCGGTGTTGACACCCTGCGATATTACAGCGCCATCATGTTGGCAGAAATCAGTTCGCATGAATGCTCAGATACTAGAACATTTGCCAACGTGTGCTTTTAGCAAGAGGATAAAAATGCAAACAACTCTGAAAGTTGCACTTCCTCTGCTTAAGTCCCATCTTGAAAATGCTTTGGCTGAGAAAACTATTTATGATCATACACTGTTAACTACTGGCACGTACACTTTGGACTGGAATGCCATTCAGAATGCAGAAAATATATTTAGTTCTCACCAACAGACAGCAAAAGGCACCACTGGGTCTAGCTCAACACGAGAACAGTTATTTTTACCACAGTATGGACTTTCAATTATGGTAATGTGTTTTCTAGCCCCTTTAAGAACACTTGGAGCAATTAATGGCGCTCCATTTGCGGAAATGAAATATGACTTTTTCTGACAGATACAGAAGATGTAATTGGTGCATTTGTTAACCTAAATTAAATGGATGTGATCATTTTATATAATGTATATTTTGTCATTTGCAAAATGACAATAAAATTGAGCACATTCTTATGTAAATGCATTAAATGATTTCTGAAGGATCATGTGACACTAAAGACTGAAGTAATGGCTGCTGAAAATTCAGCTTTGCATCACAGGAATAAATTACATTTTTAATAGTGCTGTCAAATGATTAATCACAATTAATTGTGATTAATCGCATCCAAAATAAAAGTTTTTGTTTACGTAATATATGTGTGTGTACTGTGTGTAATTATTATGTATATATAAATACAAACACATTCATGTTTCGATTTAAGAATTATTTACAAGTATATGTATTTATTATACTTTTTATATAATTTATATTATATATAAATAAATATTTTGTACATAACATATTTCTCTTAAATATATACATTAATTTGTGTGTATCTATATATACATAATAATTACACACACATACATTAGGCAAACTCAGACGTTTATTTTGTATGCGAATAATCATTTAATCGTTTGACAGCCATAGTATATATATAATGTTATGTTTATATATTACAATATACACATATACATATATATCATATGAATAAAAATATAAATATATACATGTAAATATTTTAAAAATATATATTGTATGTATGTGTATTTATATACACGTAATAAATATACACAGTACACATATGTATATTATGTAAACAAAAACTTTTATTTTGGATGCGATTAATTGTGATTAATCGCTTGACAACATGAATTTTTATATATTTTAAGCTACTTTAAATTGTAATTATATTTTACAATATTACTTAGGCCACTATGAAATCCATTTTATTCTTTCCCAAATTGCATTTTGTTTTGTTCCTAATTCCATTCTTTTACAGTTTAATTCTTTTGGATGCCTTTTTTCCTGGTTTAATTTCTCTAGACTCTATTTTAATAATTAAATGACGTTTGATTAAAATGTAAAAAAGCATGTCTAATTAATTGAAATCATGAAACTTCTACAATTTAACAGCAATTTAATGTTTTGTATGAACATGATTGCTCAGCATTGTTTTAATAATAATAGTTTCTTCAAGTTAAACCAAACTTTTATTTTGAAAATGGCGGCTGTGAAGAAGTTGAAGTTTCTGTTTGTATATAATATGGCGATAATTTTTTACGAAAGACATGGTAAAATGTTCTTGAAGTGTCTCTCAGAGCAGTTCTAGAGATCTAGTACTCATATGTACTCTAATAGCTTAGTACTCATATATTGAGGCAACAGTTATTTTAAGATTAAAAATTAAGATAAGATTACGATTAAGATTTTACTGTATTTTTGATCTAACAAATGCAGCTTTGAGGAGCGTAGGAGACTTCTCTGCTTAGACAAAGCTGTTGAGAGATGTTGATGGAATAGAGACAGATCAAGAAACCGAAAATAGGTGGAAATAACTCTGAATTCTGATTGGATGAGCAAGATAAATGCAAACTGTTGCAAAAAATTAAGCAAGGCTGTTCATTACAGATATTTTAATACACACACATGCAATAATACATTTATTATTTAAACAAAAACGTTTATTTTGGATGCGATTAATCATGATTAATCGCTTGATAGCATGAATTTTTAAATATTTCAAGCATTAGGCTGCTATGAAATCCATTTTATTCTTTCTCAAATTGCATTTTGTTTTGCTCCTAATTCCGGTCTTTTACATTTTATTTCTTTTGGATTCCATTTTTCCCGTTTTAATTTCTCTAGACTCTATTTTAATAATTAAAAATTAAATTTTATAAATTAAAAAGCATGTCTAATTAATTGAAATAATGAAACTTTTGCAATTTAACAGCAATTTAATGTTTTGTATAAACTCGACTGTACAACATTGTTTTAATAATAATAGTTTCTTCAAGTTAAACCAAACTTTTGGACGGGTGTCTGCGAAGCGGTTTAAGTTTATGTTTGTTTATGATCATTTTTCTCAAAGGAAATGGTAAAATGTTCCTGAAGTGTCTCTCAGAGCAGTTCTAGAGATCTAGTACTCATATCTTCTCTGATAGTCTAGTGCTCATGTATTGAGGCGATAGTTATTTTAAATTGTAATAATATTTATAAGATTTTACTGTATTTTTGATTTAATAAATGCAGCTGCTTAGACAAAGCTGTTGAGAGACGTTGATTGAATAGAAACCGAAAATAGGTGGAAATAACACTCGAAAGAATTCTGACTGGATGAGCGAGATTTGAAGCTGTTGCAAAAAATTAGGCAATAAGCTACTCAAGGCTGTTCATTACAGAGATTTTTCCATGTTTGAAAGGTTAAAGTCACTGGAACACACAGCCGCTTGTGGTTTATTACGTGATTCTCATTATGTCTGTTATTATTTGAGTTTTTAGTGAATTAGCAGCATCTGCATCGCCGAAAACAAGCGCACAGCCCTCGCCTATTTCAAGTGCACCTGTGTGATGTTGTGTTTTCAGGTCTCTGTGACGTTTTCTCCAGCAAAGCTTAGCAAGTCCACCAGGTCAAACAGGGATAAAATGCGAACAATACACAGAATTACCTGAATGGCAGGAAGACTAGAGCGGTTACGTGTACCTAAGCAACTGAAATCCCTGTGTTTGTATTGAGTCACACTCAAGCTGTTCTCAAACGTCATTCATTCTGTTTATTTGCTGTAGTAATTGCTGCAGACTTGTCATATCAGCCTGTTTGGTTTGTGTCAACGAAGTGACAGGAACCTATTCAAATCAGCTGAGTTCAACTCTAAACAATTGAAGGTTTTTTAAACACTTCATAAGCTCATCTGAATTTCAAATCAATGAAAAGAAATGAGCCGGAGCGTCTATTAGGCAACAGAGACGTGTTGAGGAGTCGTGCGGAGCGAGTGGCCAAGGAGAATCGAATCAGAGTATTCGGAGTTTAAATATAGTATCAGGATTCAGAGAGGCTTCCTGCAAGTTAGATAAATTTCCTGTGATTTATTTTCAAGTTTTAATTGTCTTGGAGGAGCCTCCTTATTAGAGTTTCAAACCCATTGAGATAATGAAACCTTTACCCTCCAGGCAGGCATCTTTTTTCCCAATGACAGTAATTTACATATGATTTATTTAGAGAACAAGAGGCTGGGCTAATTTTATTTGGAGATTTTCCTTTGTTTTAAGAGTCATTAGCAGCTCAGCCTAATCTAATTTGGACAATTTCATCAGGCCATTTTGGAAAACCTCTCCGAGCTCATCAGAAAGATGCATTTATTGCTAAGTGTGCTCTATTGCATTAGCACACAATAAAGCGACCAGGGACTGCTACAGACGTTTGAGTGCAATTCAGTTAACACTCTGCCAATTCGTTTTTTATTGGGACGCAATCAATTTTTATTCATTTTAAAACCAAAAGGCTTTCTTTCATTGTATGCCATCTCCAGCTTATTATGAGGCTAAACAAATTACGCAGTTGTTTGCACAAAATGCTAATGTTTATGGTCATGGTTTCCTCTTTTAAATTGAAGCCTGTGCCTGAATATACATTATGCTGAAATGAAATTCAAAAGCTTATTGTCCTTCGCCTCGTATCATTCAAGGATTTTCATTTACCGTGCCTTATTATGAAGAATGAAATAAGTACTTTGTGCATTTAATGTGTAGTATATAGTAAATGTTACATATATAGTGCAGTACATATGAAGTTTGTTTAGTAATGGATAATCATTGCTAAATAAACCTTATTTATTTTTTCAACAGTTTATTTTACGTTTTAATTTAGGTTTTTAAATTGTTTTGTTTTGTTGTGGTTTGGTTTTTGGCTTTTTTGTTTTGGTTTGTTTTTGGTTGTTTTGTTTTTGGATTTTGGGTTTTGTTTTGCTATGGTTCTGCGGCAGTTTGGTTTTTGGTTGCTTTGTTCTTGGTTGTTTGGTTTTGTTTGCGGTGGTTTGTTTTTTGTTTTGTTGTAGTTTTTTTGTTTATTTGTTTTGCTCTGGTATGTTTTATTTTTTCTTGTTTTGTTTTGCTCTTCCTTTGGTTTGGTTTTGGTTCTTTTTTATATTTTGGGTTGGGTTGGTTTGTTTTGCTGTGGTTTGTTTTGTTGTGGTTTGGTTTGCTATGGTTTGTTGGTTGTTTTGTTTTTGGATTTTGGGTTTTGTCTTGCTGTGGTTTTAATTTTGCTCTGGTTTTGTTTTAGTTTGGATTTTCGTTTGGTTTTGTTTTATATTTTGGGTTGAGTTTTGTTTTGGTTTGGTTTTTGGTTGTTTTTTGTTTTTGGATTTTATATTTTTTTGGTTTTGTTTGTGTTTTTATTTTGTTTGTTTTTAGATTTATTTTGCTGTTTTGCCCTGGCTATTTTGGATTTTTTTGTGTTGTTGGGTTTTGTTTTGTTGTGGTTTGGTTTTTGGGTTTGATTTGTTTTGCTGTGGTTTCTTTTGTTTCCTCTGATTTTTGGTTGTTGTTTTTGTACTTTTGGTTTTATTTTGTTTTGCTGTGGTTTGTTTTGGTTTGGTTTTTGGTTGTTTTGTTTTTTGCATTTTGGGTTGGGTTGGGTTTTGTTTTTGTGGTTTGGTTTGCTATGGTTTGATTGTTGGTTGTTTTGTTTTTGGATTTTGGGTTTTGTCTTGCTGTGGTTTTAATTTTGCTCTGGTTTTGTTTTAGTTTGGTTTTGTTTTATATTTTGGGTTGGGTTTTGTTTTGGTTTGGTTTTTGGTTGTTTTGTTTTTGGATTTTATATTTTTTTTGCTGTGGTTTGTTTTGTTTTGTTGTGTTTTGTTTTTGGATTTTAGATTTAAACTAAAAACTAAACAAAACTGGTTTTGTTTAGTTTTGTTTTGGGATTTTGTGTGTTGTTTTGTTTTGGGTTGTTTTATTTTTGGATTTTTTGCTGTGTTGTTGGGTTTTGTTTTGTTGTGATTTGGTTTTTGGATGTTTGATTTGTTTTGCTGTGGTTTGTTTTGTTTTCCTCTGATTTTTGGTTGTTGTTTTTTTTTGTACTTTTGGTTTTGTTTTGTTTTGCTGTGGTTTGGTTTTGGATTTTGTTTTAGTTTGGTTTTTCATTTGGTGTTGGGATTTTGTTTTGGTTTTGTTGTATTTTGTTTGTTTTTTGATTTTGGGTTTTGTTTTGCTGTTGTTTGTTTTGTTTTGCTCTGTTTTTTGTTTGGTTTTTGGTTGTTTATTTTGTATTTTAGTTTTTGTTTTGCTGTGGTTTGTTTTTGTTTTTTTCCTCTGGTATTGGTTTGGTTTTTGGTTGTTTTTTTGTATTTTGCGTTTTGTTTTGGTGTGGTATGTTTTGGTTTGGTGTAGTTTTTGATTGTTTCGTTCTTATTTATTTATTTTTTTTGTGAGAAAAAGATTGTGGAGGAGTATTGAACACCAGTTGAGTGAACTGAGCCTCTAATGTGCATCAGAAACTTACAGTTAAATGACTAAATGTAAGATTTAATTAATTAATCTGTTATTACTTTGAGTTGAAATAATGTTATTGTCTTTCTTTTAGAGATCATGGAGAGACCTCGGTGACCAGCTGTGTTGGAAACCAGTTTCCTGGATGAGTGGTCAGTCATACAATGTCATGTACAAAGGTCAGTATTCAGAAATATCTGACCCCTGAATGCAGCAATTGACAGAATATTAATATTTGAGAAGTATTTGAAAGCTATGTAAGTTATTTACTTACATTTGAACAGGAAATCAGGCCAAATTGCCTTTTCAAGTTTTTCTTTTGAACCTGTACACGAATAAATCATTACCTGTAAATTATCCAGGTATTGTATTGTGTCATGGCGTGACATTCTGAAACAGTCACGCGTGATTCGTTCAAACATTCCTCCGCTATTCGAGCGGCATGCAGTTCTGTGACTCGACCTAAATCCACCTGTGTTATGATATAATGTGATGCGGACGAGCGTGTGTGAGTGTGTGAAAAACCTTTAACACTTGATATCTGGATGGCACAAAATGGCTTCAGCCGGAACATTACCTAGATGTGTATCACAGGCTCAGAGGAATTCCTCGGCTTCTTAAGTGCTCCTGAAGACAAGACATGCAAAAAATCTCCCCACAAAGAAAGCTTCCTAATGGCTCCCACAAGACCGTGATATCATTTATTTTTCGGATCAGATGTACAAGTTGTACCCTTCATAATTCGTCGAGGCACATTTGACCTCGGCAGAAAAAGGAGCTTTTTTCTTTTCGTTGCTGTCGTTTTTCACATGCATTTAGCCTTGATGCATAGGTATATCGTTTTAAAGCACTAGTACATTTTATATGACAGCCGGGTGATGGAGCCCAGCTGATAAGCCGTGGCTCTGGAATGCTTTCAACACATTGATGAGATGACAACTTATTATTGATTTGTCTTTATTTAGAAGAAGCCATTAAATAATGTATGCGCCCATGTGTGTAACCTCCCACTCCTGTGCCCCCTCAGCCCATTAAAGCCGCACCGCGAGCACCCGTGTCACACAGACGCCTGAGATCCTTGGGCTTTCATTTAATTAAATTATCTCATAATGAAATCTCCTGTAATGAGATTAATTTTAATTATTCATCAAGAGCTGATTTGAGTAAAAGACAACGTAAATAATTGATCGCGCTGCTAAACATTTTTTCAATTCATCACCTTTTGCTTTGGTAAAAGGTACAATTTATTAAAGAGACCACAGCTGATGGTGTGGCAGGTCAGGGATGCTGGGAGTCGGTACCCTCGGGGTCAAATTGAGGTGGGATTGGTCAATTTACATGGCGTAGAAGCAAAACTTGGAGGATAATCATGTATATGTGTCTATGATTTGAAAAGAAAATTTAGTTTCTATCACCTGTGCTAACTTTAAATGTATTTTTTGTATTTATCTTAGTTTCATACACTCTTAAAAATAAAGGGTCTTTATTGTCATTTGTGGCTTCATGAAAAACATTCCATATAGGAAACATTTCCATTCCACAAAAGGTTTTCTATAGTGGAGAAGGGTTTGTAAAATTTGTAAAATGTTCTTCACACTAAGAAAGAAAGGATTTTTACGAGTTTTTTAAGAGTGTATGTTTTGAAAAAGCATACACTCTTAAATAGATATTTTCTTAATCATTAAATAATTTTAAATTGTAAAATGTCTAAAATATTAAATATTTAAATATTTAAATTATATTATTTAAATATATATAAAATATAAATAGAAATATAAAATATAAATATATTTTTATATATAACTATATATTTTAAATATAAAATATTGAATAATAAAATGTAATACTAAATAATAAAATAATTCCTGTTATCATTATGATACTTTTATTGTTTTTGTTATTTAGATTTTTTCCGTTTTTGTTTTGTTTTAGCTCATTTTAGTAATTTTGTTGTGGTTTTGTCATTTTTATTATAATTTTAAGTTTTTAGGTTAAGCTTAGACTAAACATAAAAGACACCTATTGCCTTTTTATTTAAGTAATTATTTTAAGTAATGAAATTATTGTTTATTATTTTAGGAAGTGTGGAATGTTTTTGGGGAACCAAAAATGAGTTTTTTGTTGCACTTCTTCGAAAACTCTTTTATTTTTAAAAGTATGTGTAAAATGTCTAAAATAATAAAATATTAAATAATAACATTTAATACTAAATAATAAAATAATTTTTAGTTTTATTGAAATACTTTCATGGTTTTTATTTTATTTTATTTTATATAGTTTTTTGTGAACTATATTTACTATATATACTATTATAACTATAAAAACTATATATAGTTTTTGTTTTGTTTTAGTTTTTGTAATTTTAGTTTTAGTAATTGTAGTTTTTTATTTTCTATTTTTTTTTTATTATATTTTTGTAGTGTTTGGGTTTTTGTTTTTAGTTTTAGTTATTTTTAGTACTTCAACTTAAAATAAACAAAAATGACAGCTATTGCCTTGGCAACTAGCTGAAATAAAATATTTGTTATGTTTTAGTTTATTTCAGTTAATGTTCATTTATTTTATTTTATTTTATTTAGTATTTTTTTATATTTATGTAAGTAATTAAATGGTTCTTTTAGGAACTGTTCTCTAAATGTAGGAAACCAATTAAATACAAATATTAATAAAATGTTTAATATTAAAATGTAATACTAAACAATAAAATAATTCTTAGTATCATTAAAATACTTTGATAGTTTTTTTTTGTTTATTTTAGTCATTTTGTTGAACTTTTGTCATTTTTATGAATTTTTTTTAATTATATTTTTGTAGTGTTTGAGTTTTCGTTTAAACAAAAATGACAACTATTGCCTTGGCAACTTGCTGAAATAAAATTTTTTATGTTTTGTTTTATTTTATTTTATTTCAGTTAATGTTCATTCCTTTTATTTTACTTTATTTAAGTAATTATATTTATGTAAGTAATGAAATGGCTCTTTTAGGAACTGTTCTCTGAATCTTAAGAAAATATTTTATAATAAAAAATTTAACACGAAATAATAAAATAATTCTTAGTATCACTGAGATACTTTTGTAGTTCTTTTGATTTTTTTTCTATTTTTGTTTTGTTTTAGTTCATTTTAGTAATTTTGTTGTGGTTTTGTCATTATCATTATTATTTTTGTATACAATTTTCATTTTGGTTTATTTAGTTTTAGTTATTTGATTACTTCAACTTGAACTAAACAAAAATGACAACCATTGCTTTTGCAACCAGCTAAAATAAAATAAGTTTTTAATTATAGTTAAATGTTTAATTATAGTTAAATGTAGTTAAATGTTTATTTTTTTGCTCATTTAATTTCATTTTTTAAGTAATGAAATATTGTGCTTGTAGTTTTAGTTAATGCTAATAACCCTGTTCAAAAGTTCGTGGGGAGTCACACAGCATGACATTTTCCAACCTGAATTGAAGTCATGAAGTCAAATCATCTAATATTTTAGGAGACATCGACCTCTGACAGGCTTTGTTTTTGTGAGGTGGCATGGCTCAGTAATCTTTAATTCAGTGTTTATCGTTTTGTGTTGGGCTCTATCCGTTCGAGCCAGCATGAAAAAGAAAAATCATTTTTACTGAACATCTTTTAATATTTTAATTTGAAAGTTTGTTTATATTTGCGCATTACGCTGTTTACAGTATGTCATAAATATGCTGTTTTGTTCTGATCGTGTTTCTCCATGCAGCAGTGAGCTCTTAACTAGTTGGCGTTGGCACCGGTTGGGCGTGTTCCCTTAGCATGACAGATTGCACCACGGTAACCCAATCTTCTATTTCAAATTCTGCTCTCCTGGAGGGATAAAAATAAGGAACAACATTTGCACTCTTCTGCCTAATCAGCCTTTTCCTTCATGTATTAGAGATGTGTCTTTAGCAGCCGAAGACAAGAATGTCGACTGCATAGCAGGCTGCCTCCTTTTATTAGAGCTTTTCAATATCTGATCAATTATTCAGGCCCAGAGCAGCCGTTTGGTGAGACAGAATTTCAGCCAGCTTGTAATTTTGTAAATAGCATAGTCATCATGTGATGGGTCATTCGTCATGCCGGTAAATGCAGAAGAACCCCAAGAGACAGAGAATAGGTGAGGTTTCACTTTGTCAAAGACTTCATTTACTTAAAGGTCACCCGAAAATATTTGACTCACCCTCATGTTGTCCTAAACCCGTACTGTGAAACACAAAAGAAGAAAATTTTAACGATGTAGTCATTATTCTTTTCCAAGCAGTTATGAATGGGGAATGGAGCTTTGAAGCTTCAAAAATTAAAAAATATCATACAACTTGTATGATATATTCCAGGTTAAAGGAGAAGTTCACTTCCAGAACAACAATTTACAAATAATTTACTCACCCCCTTGTCATCCAAGATGTTCATATCTTTCTTTCTTCAGTCGTAAAGAAATTATGTTTTTTGAGGAAAGCATTTCATAATTTCTTTACGACTGAAGAAAGAAAGACATGAACATCTTGAATGACAAAGGGGTTGAGTACATCATATGTGAATCTTTGTTTTGGAAGTGGACTTCTCCTTTAACTGAAGTCATGCAGTAATTTTGTGTGATGAACAGGCTGAAATTTTGTTTACTGAAAATTTTCTCCTTGGCATGTTCATGTAGTGACATATGTCCAAATCTTTTAAATCGATTTAGTTGATTTGGTTCTATAAAAACCTGACTGAATGATTTGTTACAGTACGAATCAGTCTGATCCAGATCCTAATAACCTGGATAAAAAAAAATAAAAAATAAAAAACACAATTTGTCAGCTTAAAATAATTTGTTACCCTGCTGCCTTAAAATTTTAAGTTCAGTCAACTAAAATAAGTTTATTCAACTTGAAATGTTAAGTTGTACTACGTAACAACTTAGATATTTGTGTTTGTTAAACTTAACAGAGGGGTAAGTAACCCAGCTGCCTTCAAATTTTAAGTTGATTCAACTCAAATATCTAAGTTCTCACTTAGTATAATTTAACATTTCAAGTTGAATAAACTTTTTTTGAGTTGACTGAAGTTAAAATTTTAAGGCAGCCAGGTTACAAATTATTTTAAGCTGACTCAACAAATTGGTTTTTTACAGTGTGGGACGTTTATCATGGAATAACAACATAACTTTCAGTCAGTTTCTCGCACTGAACACTTCAGAAAACGTAGTGTCTTAAATTTAATCGTATCAGTTTTAAGGCTATAAGAAGTCTTAAATGCTACAAGAAGGTCTTAATTATGATTTTGAAAGGTCTTAAATTTAAGGACAGAAAGAGACGAATTGCGATGTGGCTTAATTTGACGATTAAACTTCAAAGAAGCAGTTACTTGGGAAACCGCTGTATTTCTGACCTTACAAAAGCGCCACCTGCTGGCAGAGAATGAATTTGCATTTGCAGTGTTGGGGGTAACGCATTACAAGTAACGCGAGTTACGTAATCAGATTACTTTTTTGAAGTAACTAGTAATGTAATGCATTACTTTTTATATTACAAGAAAATATCTGAGTTACTTTTTTTTAAATAAGTAACACCTGTTACTTTTTTCCTATTTATTGAAAGCTCTCCTGTCCCTATGTTGGGAGAAATCAGGAGTAAGATGTTACTTTAGTGTTACTTTAGTTCTAGAATAAATGTGAACATGCATTAATTCATCTCACGCATAAAAAAACAGATTCAGTTTTCCTTAAAATTAATAAAAACAGTTAAATGCAACTCAGAATATGATGCAAACCTGCAATAATTAAATATGTTAAATAATACAAATATCTTTTATGTGTTTAATGCCAATTTTTTAAACCAGTGTCTTTGCTGCAGACCTTCGATGATCCAATTCAACCATATTAATAAGCAAAAATTACTCAAGATAAGCTAACATTTGTTCTTGTTTTTTTGTTGCTAAAGAGTGTTGAACTTTTGTCTTCTGCATTCTACTGTACAGACAGAAATGTACTTTTCCTTCAGCCTGAGGCTTTTGTTGTGAAAGGGCTTTTACATTTACCAAAATATAACTTTTTATATTAAAACACACAAGCAAGCCCTGCCCAGATTTAGAAAGTAACGCAAAAGTAACATCATGCATTACTTTCCATAAAAAGTAACTAAGTAACGTAATTAGTTACTTTTTTAGGAAGTAACGCAAAATTGTAATACTTTTAAAATTCACTTTCCCCAACACTGGTAAGGAGTTTTAGTTCCGTAGAGGGCGCTGTTGGCCTACTTCTAAAAAAATAAAAGTAAAATTTACAAAAAATCCAAACATTTAGACTGTGTTTCTGATTAAATAAAGGAGTAATTAATGTCATAAAATCATGAGTATGTTTTGATTTAAAGGTCAGAAGCTATAGCTTCTTTGAATTGTTCAAGTTTATATTAAAATTAATACTTTTAAGTCATCCATATTTTTAAAATGATTTAAAAGCTGAACGTTTATCATTTTATACAAGTTTTTTTTTTTTTTTTTGTAAAAACCTGTATTATTATACTATATATATTATAGTAAATTATGCTTTTAGTTTCATGGAATCGTTTATGGATTGGTTCATGATTGCTTTTCTATGGAAGCTCATTTCTGCCACTGAATAAACAATTTAAAAAAAAGGTTATTGTGACTTTTTATTTCACAATGTAGATTTTTTTCCTCAGAAATGCATGACATAAACTCACAATTGTGAGAACTAGAGTCAGAATTGCGAGATTAAAAACCCGCAAATCTGACTTTTCTCGCAAATGCAAGTTTATATCTTACTTACTTACTAACTTCTGACTTTTTTCTCAGAATTGAGATATAAACTCACAATTGCGAGTTATAAAGTCCAATTCTGAGGGGAAAAAATGATTGTCACAATTGTGAGATATAAATTTCCAATTCTCATTAAAACTCGTATATATCTCGTAATTGCGAGTTTATAAAATGCAGTTCTGACTTCATAACTCAGAATTTCTAGTTTTTATCTCAATTCCTGAAAAAAAATCAGAAAAGCAAGTTTATATCATGCAGTTCTGAGAAAAAGTCTGAATTGCGAGATGTAAACTGGTAATTGCAAAAAAAAAAAAAAAAGTCCAAATTGTGAGAGAAAAAAATCGCAGTTTTTTTTTTTCATTCGGTGGCATAAATCCATACTTTTCAGATCCTAATCATATACTGTAGGTAGTTTAGCAGGGAATAACAACACTAATTTGTTTTTCGCACAAAATATAATGCATAAAATGTACTGATTACTTATGTGATCACTTTTTTGGTGTTCTTTCTAACACTTAAAAGCTCTAGTCCCTCTTCATTGTTTCATGGAAAAGAGCTACTAGCACATTATTAAAAAATTCTCCATTTGTGTTCCACAAAAGAAATAAAGTTGTACGGGTTTGTTAAGGAAAAAATGCTCATTTTTAATGATATTAACTTATACTTGAACAATGAAATGTCAGAATTTGTGGTAAATGCTAAAAGTGCTGGCATGCTTTTTCACTTCTAGAAACTCTAGATTCAACAATATTTCACTGAAAATGAAATGTGCTGTTACAGTTTTCACAGTATATAGTAAGGAAATGTACTATACCGCAAATAGCAGGTTTTTACTATACTATTTTTACAGTGGTTCACTGTTAAAATGCTCTCTTATCTCTCTTTTTCGATCTCCAAATGGGCCTAGCCTCGCTAATCCACTGTTCTAATATGCATCTAAAGACAGAAATGACAGCTGTCTGTGCTGAGCAGCCATTAAAATTGAAGCTGGATGTCATTTCCATTCTTCTGCTGAGTCTAAGCCAGGTGCGGCCGAGAGGGAGAACAATTCCAGCCCAGTGAATGAACAAACCCCCAATTACCCTGAATGTCCCTGTGGTAGCTTTCATTCAAGCAAATGGCTCCTCTAATTGGCCTGACCAGTCCTACCTGTTTCACATCCAAATCCGGGACTATTCTTCTGCATTGTATCCACGGCAACAGGAAGTTTTTGCGGCCTATAAAAAGTTGCGAGTCGTGTAACCGAGACTTGGCAGGGAGTGTTACCATGGTACACTTCTCTCTATTTATAGATCAATCTTGCTGTGAGCTGTGAGTTATACTTCTCAGACGTTTGACGACGAGACTTTGGGTATCGCTTTACTTAATGTTTGTTTAAAAAATTATGTTTTGCGCTATTTTGTTGTTAAGGGATTGACGACGTTAATGCAACGTAGCATTACAAACCCTCGGCGTACGTACAGCCTGCTAATGTTATTGAATGCAGAGGATTTTATAACTCTGTCTGAAGGCATTCGAGTTGGCCAGGCATCATCTTTTTTCTTTTCCTGTGTGTTTTTCCACAAAATGAAAGTATGACTCAGTGTCTCCCATAAACATTTTAGTCAGACGAATCAAATGAAGAGCAGCAGGGATTCTTTAAGCCCGTACTTTAATGGAAGCGTTCTTCACAATGGTGTCAAACCTCCATCATGGGCTGTTTTTTCCTCATCAAAATCCGAATCTATGCGTCAGCCGTGACGGCAGTCCCCTCGCCTTGATTACTGCTTCCTGTCATATTTCCATAGGCTGTGACAGCGGGCAGAGGTCGAAGAGGGCCTGTGAAGAGGATGTGTCATCAGGTGAACTTCAAAATGCTGTTTTGAAACAACTTTTCCTCTCCGGCGTATCCATTACGAGGAATCCACCCTGCACATCCCATTCAGACGTGGTGATATGATACACCCCAGTGAAGTCATGGAGCAACCATACTACATGCAACCGAGCAATAAAAGCCTTTCCCTGCGGTTTCGGTGCACAGAAATGTGTTTGTGAGGAAAGTCCAGAACGTATACATCTGGAAATGAACGTCTGCCGCATATAGAGGCTTTACTTTTAAGTTTGTTAGTCTTTTGAGTACGTCCACGACACCCCACTGGTGTCGAGATGGGATTTTTGGCCATCGTGTCAATCACTGAGAGGCCTAGATATGCAGAAGACGAGGTTTGACGTATTTTTGAAGTGCTCGGCGTAAAGTCCCACTAGGCAATTTCCATTTCCTCAAAGAGGAAATCACCTTCTGAGCGCTGCACGAAAAGGAAATAAACATGGAAAGTTGGCACGTCAGTCTAGAAACTGTGACTTTGTCGCTGCGGCCTTTCAATGTGGATTTGGTGCACTTGCCCCTTGCAAAAACTCTGCACAAAGTTGGGGTGATAGATTTTTATTGTAACTAAAGGCAACTGTCTTTGCGAATTTGATCAATTAAGTAGACGAGACGCAGAGCCCAGAGTCGCGGGGAGCTAGGCCTCATCGGGGGATGCTATTAGCATGTGTCTTTGCTCTCTCTCTCTCATGGATAGTTTTAAACTGTTATTAACCTTTGGTTATTTTTGAACTTCTGGTCATGCTTCAAGTCACTTTATATGACGCCAACATGATGGGAGGCAACCGCTGGCCAAGCAAGCTGCTAATAGTTCACACACTTCAGGGGCCGCTGCAGCATCTTCCTGTCCTATAAAATGTACGCTATTTCATATCCACATAATCCTAGCGTTATTTTAAATGCATATGCGTAGGGAGAAAGAAAGAGCCAGAGAAGTTCAGCTGTTAAACGTCTAAACTAGAGTTAAAAATGAAATGTGCTGCCCAATAGCAACCCTGCCATTATATATGGTAAGCAGCCCTGAGTGATTTAATTATACTTCCTGAAGAGCAAGTGTGGAAATATTTTTAGTACAGATTGTTTCTAGTTGCTTCCTTAGAACTGGTAGGTCAAAGACGCTTCCCAGGCCTTTTATAAATTCAAAACAGTTTGAATGTTAAAGTTAGCAACGAGCAGTGATCCAGAAAGTTTTGTCAACAGTTATTGCAAATTTTGTGTGTATTTTAATTATATATATATATATATATATATATATAAATGCGCTCTTGTATAACCATGTGTGTAAATTGTGAATATATAGAAGTACTACATATTTACAAATTAACATTTATATACTCAGACTTATAACTTTACTTCTAAATATTCACAATTTACATTTATATATTAAGATTTTTTAGCTTTATATTCTGATTTATAAACATATATTCTGATTTACTTCAGCATATTCAGATTTACAACTATATTCTGATTTACATTTATATATTCTGAATTATAAAAATATATTCTGATTTACTTCTGTATATTTAGACGTGTATATTTATCTGTATATTTAGAACTATAAATTCTGATTTGCTTCTAAATATTTACAGTTTACATTTATATAAGATTTTTAGCTTATATTCTGATTTAGAAACAAATATTCTGATTTACTTCAGCATATTCAGATTTACAACTGTATATTCTGATTTACATTTATAAATTCTTGCAACTATAATTCCGATTTACTTCTAAATATTCACCATTTACATTTATATATCAAGATTTTTATCTTTATATTCTGATTTATGTCAAATATTCTGATTGACTTCAGTATATTCAGACTTACAACTATATATTCTGTATTACATTCATATTTTCAGAATTATAAAAATATATTCTGGTTTACTTCTATATATTCAGACTTACAACTATATATTCTGATTTACTTCTAAATAGTCATTATTTACATTTGCATATTAATATTTTTATCTTTATATTCATATTTATAAACAAATATTCTGATTTAGTTCAGTATATTGAGACTTACAACTATATATTCTGATTTACTTCTAAATATTTACAATTTACATTTATATATTAAGGTTTTTATCTTTATATTCTCATTTACAGTTACATATTCTGATTTATAAAAAATATTCTGATTTACTTCAGTATATTCAGACTTACAACTATATATTCTGATTTACATTTATATATTCAGAATTAGAAAAATATATTCTGATTTACTTCTAATTATTTACAATTTACATTTATATATTAAGGTTTTTATCTTTATATTCTGATTTACATTTAGATTTTCAGATTTATAAAATATATTCTGATTTATTTCTAAATATTTACAATTTATATTTATATATTCAGAAGAAATATGCTTATTTGTAAGCAAGAAAAATCATTTTAAAACAAATAACCCTTTTCCCCCACTTTTTATTATTTGTTATACTGTATATACAAGTCATTCATTTGAATTATTATTTTTTGTTGGCCCACTGTATTTTTTGGTTGTGTGCTAAAATGTATTTTCATAAACCATCGAGCATTTGTTTTACACTGAGAGAAAACGTATGTTTAGCACAAAAGGCCTTTCACAATGCCTGCGCTGCTTTAACCTACGATGCCTACATATCAATGAGGCTGCACTTTCTTAAGCTGTGGTATCGTCTAGCACATTTACACTACCCGCTGAGGCACACACGGATCCGTTTCTCCCTTACGCCGAGACACAGTCGTATTCTCCCTCTTGCATTCCTTCCATGCGCCTGCCCCTTCCCTGGAACTGCCCACTGCCATTGTGCAGAATGGCAGTGCCCCAATCAAAGTGGCTTTCATCTGGCCAATTTAAACAGACAACCCCAACCAGACATTTGCCTAATGTGTTTTTGTTATGTGGGCTCCTGGCTTCACAAATGTCAGCCGGCTGGAAGGAAGCAGTGGCTCTAACCTCTGTAGTTTCAGTGCTCTTCCCCCACTGGGAGTTCTGCTGGCCTGAAACTAATCCCTCCGCCTGAGAGCCGAAGTGTCCTCTCTGCAGGGGAGAGCCCATTCCGGGGGCCAGGGAGCGGCGGTCTGGCCGCGGCACTCTGCTGACCTGGACCCAACTGGGGGAGGCAGCTGTGAAGGCTGGGAATGCCACATTTCTGACCAAAACCTAGACAGTTGGGCCAGCGCTGACAAATGTTCCTATGGACACCCGGCATGTTTGCTTGGAGTCATTAGAAGGGGGCTGAAAATTTATTGCGAAACGTATTGGTATTTCAGGGCGCAGCTGATTTAAATTTAGTGGAGGCAAGCAGACTTTCCTATTCAGGAATTTAAGATTCCAGTTATGGTTTATGTGGATATAAACCATACAGTTATATACATATATATATGTATAGTTGTGTATATACTCTATGTATATATACAGTTGAAGCCAAACGTTTACATACACCTTGCAGAATCTGCAAAATGTTAATTATTTTACCAAAATAAGAGGGATCATACAAAATGCATTTTGTTTTTTATTTAGTACTGACCTGAATAAGGTATTTCACCTTTAAATATAGTCCACAAGAGAAAATAATAGTTACATTTATAAAAATGACACTTTTTTTGTAAAAGTTTACATATGCTTGATTCTTAAAACTGTGTTGTTACCTGAATGATCCACAGTTGTGTTTTTTGGTTTAGTGATCTTGAACAGTTAAACTGCCTACTTTTCTTTAGAAAAATCCTTCAGGTCCCTCAAATTCTTTGGTTTTTCAGCCTTCTTGTACATTTGAACCCTTTCCAAAAATGACTGTATGATTTTGTGATCCATCTTTTCACACTGAGGACAACTGAGAGACTCATATGCAACTATTACAGAAAGTTCAAACACTCACTGATGCTTCAGAAGGAAAGGAAACACAATGCATTAGAGCCAGGGGGTGAAAACTTTTGAACAGAATGAAGATGTGTACATTTTTCTTATTTTGCCTAAATATCATATATTTTTTTCATTTAGTACTGCCCTTCAGAAGCTGCAGAAGATACTTGCATGTTTTCCAGAAGACAAAATAAGTTAAATTTACCGTGATATTCAAATTCCAAAAGTTTTCACCCCCTAGCTCTTAATGCATCATGTTTCCTTTTGGAGCATCATTGAGCGTTTGCATATGAGTCCCTCAGTTGTGTAAAAAGATGGATTTCAAAATCATACAGTCATTGTTGGAAAGGGCTCAAATACACAAAAATGCTGGAAAAACAAAGAATTTGTGGGACCTGAAGGATTTTTCTGAAGAACAGAAGGCAGTTTAATTGTTCAGGACAAACAAGGGACTCATGAACAACGATCACTAAACCAAAAAAAAAAAGCACAGTTGTGGATCATTCGGGTAACAACACAGTATTTGTATCAAGTGTATGTAAACTTTTGTATGTAAATTTTAAAAAATTCAGCTATTATTTTCTGTTGTGTACTATATGTATACATCTTTTATGTGAAATATCTTATTCAGGTCAGTACTAAATCAAAAAGATCCGTGTTATTTTGCTAAAATAATTTACATTTTGCAGATTCTGCAATATGTATGTATTCTTTTCACCTCAACTGTATATATATATATAGGATCATTTTTTAAAAAAAAATGTTTTGCTATACATAATACATAAATAATACATTGTGCATGTGATGCCATTTTATTAGCTGATGTGCAAATTAATTTCTACACTGTGGCATTGTAGGGTTTCATATAACTTACAACACCTGCAGCTTATTTGGTAGTTTAGTTTGTCAACATCTGCACTGCCAAAACAGTGGAAATACGGCCAGGACACTGAATGGACTAACAGTCATTGTCCAGAGTGTGCTCTTGATTGAAAACACAAACAGCTGAAGTTACTTCAATCCCTGCCATTTTTCTCTTTCCTTTAACAACAGCCAATGGCCCTAGTACAGCATTTAAATAAACACTCCAGTAGGGAGTATGTCCTGTATATCACCACAATCCTCTGTGATGTCTCTTTCAGAGTAATAGGTCTCTGTAGTTCGCTTGTTTGGCTGTTTTTTCAGAGCCCTAGAGAGTAATAAACTGCCTTCTTGAGGATCAGAGGGCCCTCATAGAACTTCACCAGGTGTGCTTGAATCCTCATAAAGCGTGGCCTGCAGTGCACTCATGGGTAGAAGTGTCCTTTGTGCCGCTCTTAAACAAACACGCTGTCGGCATTGATGTTTTTTACGTCTCTAGTACAAACATCGCTGTAGTTGGAAATTCACACTCATGAGCTGAATATGAAACATATGTATCATCATTTTGGTTTGTCTTTCCCGTGACTGCAAATTTTGATTCAGCGCTCTTTTGAGGTTAACCAGCTGAATTATTCTGATGAGGAGAAATCCAGTTGTTTTAAAAGCATTAAATATGAACATACCCTCCATTAGTTCTAGAGGATAAACCTGATGTTTGTTTATAAATGGAGCTTCACTTCAGCTTTTATTCACCACTTGAAAGCACTTTGCTCACTACTAATTTACCTTAGGGGGCTTTAAAATTATCTGTCTGTGCTGTCGAAATCTTTATTGTGGTGACAGGTCGTCATCATCATCAAAGATTGCCCTGGAGTCAAATGAAGATGGTTTTTGAACAGTGGGTAAGGGTGCTTTGACGAGCAGATCCCGTCTGATTGGTTCTTCTCTCGAACAGTGAAATTAAGCACTGCAGGTTGGATCAGCAAATGTAGTTTTGGAGATTGATGGTGCAGTCTGTGGGATCAGGCAGGAGGAGAGAAAAACACCCACTGATGGAGTCGTATAATCCATAAAACGTCTCGTACATTGTGTTTGAATTTAGCTTTGCCCATTACTTCCGATTGCAGCGGTATTGGATTGAGTTTTTCCGACTAACAATTAGAATCCTTTTTATTTGTCTTTATTCGTCATACATAAACCACTACTGTTCAAAAGTTGAGTGGAGATGGTAAAATGATCAAACATACAGTAGAAACTGTGAAATATTATTACAATTTAAAATTACATTTTAAAAGCATTACTCCAGTCTTCAGTGTCACACGATCCTTCATATTAGAAATCATTATAATATGCTGATTTTCTGCTCGAGCAACTTTTCTTATTATTATCAGAGTTGATGCTGATTAATATTTTGTGGAAACCGTTTTTTTTCAGGATTCTTTGATGAATAGAAAGTTTAAAATAAGAGAATTTGTTTAAAATAGTACTCTTTTGTAATATTGTAACAGTTTTTAATATCATTTTTGGTCAGTTGAATGCATCCTTGCTGGGTTAAATGAATTTGTCAAAAAAAAAAAAAGAAAAAAAAAGTAGAAAGAAAGAAAATCTTACTGTGCAAGGAATTTGTCTCAGTGTAAAATGTTTTTCAGCGCCAGTGACAATAAGGATAGGTACATAAGACAATATAAATATAATAGACAGTTGCCAGCACTGTATATTGTTTACATTTTTTTTTTATAAAATGTATGAGACATTATACTGAATGGCTTCATAAACTCGTGCTAAATATGTCATGAAACTGTCTGTGATTTGTAAATAACCGCTTTTCTCCATGGTGAATAATCTAAAATATTGTAGTAAAGTATTCATTTTTAAGTGTTGATTTATACCATAGCTGTCATTGGTCAGGTCTGCATGAGTTTAGGTTAAACTGTGGTTAGTGTAGCAAAACCATGGTTAATTTGTGGTTACCATGGTTTAACTATAGTAACCATGTTTTTTTTGGTTTTATTTGTAATACACTACCTGTCAAAAGTTTTTGAACAGTAAGTTTCTAATATATTGATTTGCTGTTCAAAAAACATTTATTATTATGATGATGTTGAAAACAGCTGAGTAGAAATTTTTCAGGTTTCTTTGATGAATAGAAATTTCAGAAGAACAGCATTTTTTCTGAAATAGAAATATTTTGTAATCTTGTAATATTTTGTTTGTGTCTTTACCATCACTTTTGACTAATTTAAAACATATTTGCTAAATACAAGTATTAATTTCTATCATTTCTCCCCCCTTTCTATTCATCAAAAAGTCCTGAAAAAAATTCTACTCAGCTGTTTTAAATATTAATAATAATATGAATGAAAAAAGTTTCTTGAACAGCAAATCAGCATATTAGAATGATTTCTGAAGGATTATGTGACACTAAAGACTGGAGTAATGATGCTGAAAATTTAGCTTTGATCACAGGAATAAATTACATTTTAAAATATATTTGAATAAAAATAAGTTATTTTAATAGTAAAAATATTTCAAAATTTTGCTGTTTTTGTTGTACTTCAAATCAAATAAATGCAGGCTCATTGAGCATGTTTTTTAAAAAAGATGAAAAATCTTACAGTTCAAAAACTTTTGACTGGTAGTGTAGCTGTCTTTTTTACATTTTCTGGCATTAAAGACACATTGTACCTCAGTTATTCAAAGCAGAAAATATACTCACTGTGACCAGAATCCTTCAAAGAATTAAGTAAATATCCAATATCAGCTGCTCGACGGCTTGCTGAAATCAGCAAAGAGAAACATTCCCATCCTCCTCCTGTCAGGGACATGAATTTAGAGGCCCAGAATTATTTTTCCCTCTCGTTAGTAGGTAAATATTATGTAAAATGTGTAAAAAGTTGTTTTCATTAGGCAAGGACTGAAGTTCAGGTTTCGTATCTGGGGGAAGCTTTCGAGTTTTATGTTCTGGGAGAGAGGCGAAAAAAGCAACTCGATCTCCTCGAAGTGTGACATTGTGTAAACACTTTGGTAGCAGATTGCAAACAACCTGTGTTGGTTAGCATTAGCATTATTAGCATCAAGATCACTGTGTTTTCTCAGAAGAAGTGTAATTGTGCTATACAATCACAATAATGACATTCCATCAGGGCATCCATTTATTGTCTTGCAGCTGAATTACTTCAGTGAGTAATGAGTAGCTCAACTTCAGCCAGTTGCTTTTAGTGGCTCAGCTGTGGGCAGTGCATGAATCATAGCATAATTATGCATTTGTGACATAATTTCTTGATAACCCCCGGTGCAATGCAGGACACAGTAGATCCCCCCATGTGTCTAGATTTCAAGCAGGCATCTCTGCAGCCTCCCAGTAAGACTGCAGGGTCCCATCAAGATAATCCTTAATAAAGAACGGCTTCACTTTTAATCTTACCCACTTCTCATATTTCTAGCTTGATATAGTTTTTGGCAAGTAATGTTTTAGCACTGATGTCAGTCTAGGACTATCAATGCATCTTTGTTAAGTCCATCACGGGCACATAATAGAAACATTGCAAACGTGATTGTCTAATTCTAAAGGGCCGTTTTGCTAAGTGTTTAAGTCGAGGGGAAAAATAAGGCTGTTAAGGCCTAGATTTAGGCTTTTAGATTTAGGATCAACACATACAACATATATTTTTTTCAAATGTAGATGTAGAATTTATTTAGATTTAATTATTTAATTACAAATTCAATGCTAAATGTAATTGAATATTCTCACACAACCGTATTACACAATATGATAAACCATATCAAAACTTTACACTTTACACTTTAAAACTTATTTTCCCAATATATGAATTTAGATTTATTATTCATGGCCTTTTATGTTAGTTAGCCAATATATCTCCCAGAATCTTAATCTCAGTCTTATTGAACATTATGAGAGATCTTTCACCTGATATTGTGCTATTTATAGATATGGTACAGTAATGTGAAACATACCTTTCTGTTGACGTTCAATCTTTGCTTTGGGGAAATTGAAAGTGTTTGCTTGGGAGACATAAACAACTTGGGGTAATTATGCCGTGCAATTTTAAAATATCTGCAAAATTACATTGCGAGTTAATTTTATGTGCGAGAGAGGGGGTTCTAACTCGATTGGCGTATAAACCCCTCAGCTACGGCGAATAGTTACTTGAGACCCCCTCTGCATTTATTAGTCTATTGAGTTATCAAGAGCCTCTTCAAAATGCAATATATTTAATTTTCTCAGGCTGAAATGTGAAACGCCGGCTTTTACCTGTAGGCACGTCTGTAGCGTAAACGCCTGTGCATTTGCATGACAACTGCTTTAGTAGCGCACCGCATCTAGAAGAGGAAAAGTCAAGCTCGGGTCTATTTATACTAGGGAGGACGGCGGAGGTTTGACCTGCTGTCCCATATATGGCTGCCGAATCCATTTCATTGCGACACACCAACGTCAAGGTGTGTGAGTATGTTTTTTGGCTACCTTGTAGCTGAGTTGTAGGTCTTGACCCAAACATGTGGGAAATTTCGTAATATAGGCCTATATAGTATATATAAAATAGAGCACATACGGCTTTTATTTATTCTTTGTTTATTGATGTATAAAATATATTTGTTAATACACTACCAGTCAAAAGTTTTTGAACAGTAAGGTTTTTTAAAGAAGCCTCTTCTGCTCACCAAGCCTGCATTTAGCAGTAATATTTGAAATGTTTTACTCTTTAAAATAACTGTTTTCTATTTGAATATATTTTAAAATGTAATTTATTCCTCTGAACAAAGCTACATTTTCAGCATCATTACTCCAGTCTTCAGTGTCACACGATCCTTCAGAAATCATTCTAATATGCTGATTTGCCGTTTTCAAGAACATTTTTTTCTTATATTATCAATATTTAAAACTCTTGAATCTTTTCAGGATTCTTTGATGAATGGAGAGATCTGAAAAAAGCTTTTGTAACATTATACACTATACCATTCAAAAGAGTCAGTATTTTTGAATAGTTTTATTTAGCTTTAAATTAATCAAAAGTGATGATAAAGAACATTTATAATGTTACAGAAAATTGTATTTCGGATAAATGTTGTTCTGTTCATCAACGAAGCCTGAAAAAATTCTACTCAGCTGTTTTCAACATAATAATAATAATAATAACATATTTTTTAAGCAGCAAATCAGAATATTAGAATGATTTCTGAAGGATCATATGACTGAAGTAATGATGCTATAAATTCAGTTTTAAAATCACAAGAATAAATTACACTTTAAAATATATCTAAATAGAAAACAGTTATTTTAAATAGTAAAAATATTTCATAATTGTACTGTTTTTACTGTACTTTAGATCAAATAATGCAGGCATGGTGAGCAGAATAGACTTCTTTAAAAAAAACATTAAAAATCTTACAGTTCAAAAACTTTTGACTGGTAATGTATATGTTTTCTTTTCTCTCTAAACTCTCTCTTTCTCCCTCTTTCTATATATATGTATATATAATTGAAATAAATGTTAATGGTCTTAATTGTAATGTAATGTTCCGTGCTTAAAGTTACATTTACAATTAAGATAATTATATTAACGTATAATGTTATTTCAATTACATATAGATCTATCTATCTATCTGTCTATCTATAATAAAATTTGAAATGGAATGAAATTGCATATTATATGTTAATATATGTGTATATTTAAATTTTCTTAATTTCAGTTTAAACTTACATGTACATTATATACATGTGTATTATATTGAGATTCACAACACATCCTCAGTAGGAATGCGTTTCTTTATGAATAGATTGAATTTGGTAGTATTCCGTTGTGAGGGAGCAGTGAAGGTAAACTTTGGAAACAAATGAAGTAATAAGCTGGAGCAGACAGACGGCAGTCATTACCTTGCAAACAGCAGTGAACAGTCAACTTGTTGATGGAGGGCTTCCACTATAACGCTGATCGGACGAGCCAGTTTGCTCCAATAAAATCAGCTCCATCATTTACAAACTATATTTGCTCAATGCATACCTACTAGGATCCTTTTGTCAAGGACAAACCAGAAAGAATCAGCCACAAAAAAAAGAACCGGTTTGTGGGAAGTTGAAAATAAAAATAAACAAGAGAGAGACAGAGAGAGACAGAGAGAGAGAGAGAGAGAGAGAGAGAGAAAAAAAAAAGAAAAGCTGTGCCCTGGGGCTGTGTGTGTGTGGAGAGCCACGGGATCCAGCAGACTAGCAGAGATGCATGCAGGATCTGCCGTTTCATTGTCTTAGGATCACTGATACAATCTAGAGGAAGGCTATATTGCTTAAAGCTGTGAGTGAATGACATATGGAGGACTGGTGTGAAGAAAACTCCCCAGTGCCTCCTCCAAACTAAAGTCTTCCTGTGAGAGAGAGAAGCGAGCAACTTTCTGCGCTTTCAAACTGCGTGCTCCCTCCCTCTCTCTCGCTCTCTCTGTCTCTCTCAGCCAGCTCTCTCTCTTTCACTCTTTTTTTTTTCTCTTCCTCAGACACTAGCTAGTCACTGCCCGCAGCAGTAATCGGACAACTCTCGTTCTCGCTCGGAGTCTGTCTCTTGAGATCTAGCACGGGGCTCCATGACTTTTCACCCTTAAAATGAAAAAGAAAAAAGTTGTCTTTTATCGCTAAGCCGCGCGTTTAAAGTCAACTCCGAGAGAAGTTTCTTTTTTAAAAAAAAAATTCTTTATTTGCTCCGGAACGGACAGACACTCTACGGAAGATTGCAAAAAAGGAGGAATAAAAGAAAAAAAGTCCAAGGATTCTACCATAATTGTAGTAAGTACTATTTTGATCTTCTTTTAAGGGTGTTTTCGTCCACTTTTATTATTTAACACGTCCCGTGTTGAACTTTTTACATCATTTTTAGAGTATTTTCAGCTGTGTATAGTAACTTCACATAATCAAGATCTAGATTAAATTAAAATATTTTATAAAACGCCTTCTGATATTTTTATATACGCCAGTCAGGAGTTTTCCAAATTACTAAATTGCAATCCTTTAAAACGGGCAACTACTTTTCTCTCAACAAACTGTATTTTGTTTATTTATTTATTTAATATTATAAAAGCTAAACTTAATGTACTGTTAAATCCTCAACAGTGTTAGTTTACAGTATTACATTTATAAAAAAAACTAATATGTAAAAAAGCTAGTTTTACACTTATGCCAGCATTTTAAATAGATGCAAAAATTAATGTAATAGCATATTTTGACCGATCACCTTTAAATATCAACGCACATACAAAGTGTTTAATCTTATTTTAATCTTTTAAGTAATATTTTGTGTAGTATTTTAAGTTCACGTTCCTACAATTTTCCAATTTCAGTTACTTAAAATTTTCAGTTAAATACACACCTATAATTCCTTATAAAACGCAGCAGCAGCTTAAACAGTTTTAAGATTTTAAGACTAAAAAGCATCACTTCGCTGTCACCGTTTGCCGCTCAAATTTAAATCCCCAGTGACTCTCTTTCACACCTGAGAGCTCACGCACCTGATTCACACTTTTTGCGTCTCCTCAGCCCTCAGGTGAGGACTACATTTTGATACTTTAAAACAGGTGTACAAGGAAGTGAAATGAGAGTCTGTATTGTAAATAATGACCCCATTTTGAGCCCGAGATAATACGTTTCTATTTTCCATCCAGCGAGTAAAACCGAGATTCTGTTCAGCTGGCAGAATAAACAAAACCAGTTCAGTTTTAGCAGTTGACATCTAATGCCATCTGCTGCAGGCTGGAATGCTTTAGGGTAGACAGACAGGCAGATTGGTGTCTTGTAAGACGTCGGCAAGCGGCCACCAAAACCAAGATGAGAAGTTTTCTATCTGAGAATAATTTACCACTTTGTGTCATCTGGTAAAATGCGTAGGACTTAAAACAAATGACATACTTCTTACTTTTTATACTGTAGTTTAGAAAAGACACACTGGGAATTGTTTTTAAATTTGTTTTTATTTTACAATAATTGAAGAGTCATCCCACGGCAGCTGTTTCCCGGCTCACGTTGTTTTTTCCAGTGTATGTTAATATGTGTTGCCTCCAGCCGCCCTCTCTATGTTCCTTTCGCACAATAACCCCGCTTATCTAATTACCTCATAATGGGCTGCTTGATTTAGACTGTTTACACACCGTATTTGTTTTAATAAGGCATAAGTTTGAGTCTCTCCGATAAGCCCTCATGCGTTCAGCCTCACGACGTGCCGTTGTTTGCCGAAGGCCCAATGCATTCCGTATGTGTGCGGCCGAGCTGGAAGCGGTGCGCGGTGAAAGACACAGGGTTAATTGAAACTGCTGCGCTCCACTGTTTATGAGTTAGAGACAGCGGAAACAGTTTGTGGCGATTAGTTGTTTACTAAATACAGTAGAGTGTTATTTTGTTAACATGCCACTGTTGGTCTCAGGAAAACGTCGCTCACGGAGCAGGAAATAAGGGCTGAGAAGCTCAATTGATCACGGCTCTTCTACATTCACAATTCCTTTGTGTTTGTTTACATGTAATCAAGGAGTTTGTTTACTTAAGCAGAGGAGCAGAGGATGAGCTAAACCTGGGTGTCTTTTTTTTTTTGCTTTTAGTATGTCTGTGTAGATGCAGGTTTTATATAGTGAATATAGGGGAATGAGGAAAAATAAATGTTTTAGCAATAAAAATTTTATTTAGTATTTCCAAATTTAAAATTAATTCACAACAGTGATTTTAACAACTAAAAGCTGAGGGGAAAAAAATAAAGCGGGCTTTACAATTTCAAAAAAGCTTTTTTGTAACAGTTCACGTGTTCTGATCACAGCGCCTTTTTTTTCTGACACTGCGGTGGGGAGAATTCGATCAGATGTGTACCTTAAATCTTCTCTGATGGACACTCAAAGCGGATGGACTTCTGGAAATAATTTAGCGGCTTGAAGAGCTCAGAATTAACAGATTTAATGTAGCTGCGCTGTCCATCGCTTGAGCTCCATGTCAGATTGAACAAAATGGAAGAGACAAATTGGCTATCAGCAAACCGCAGCATGTGTTCAGAATTAAGATTTTAATTACGCTAAATTTTAAAAGTTCAAATTGCCTGTTTAAATGAAAAATTAAAAAGCAAACTGATTTTGCGTCCAAGAGTGTGTTTCCACATAAATAAGCGTTCTTTTGATTTGATCATTGATGTGGATTTTTATGGGCCTCTTGGTTTTCATGTTATTATTTAATATCATTTTATAATAACATATGTGATAAGTAGCATGGTGTATATTTGTAGCAGTAGCCAGCAATACATCGTAAGGGTCAAAAATGCTAAAAATCATTAGGATATTAAGTAAAGATCATGTTCCATGAAGATATTTTGTACATTTCCTATCATAAATATATTAAAACTTACATTTTGATTAGTAATATGCATTGCTAAGAACTTAAAAAAAAAAAAAATGTTTTGCACCCTCAAATTCCATATTTTCAAATAGTTGTCTCTCGGCCAAATAGAAAGCTTATTTATTCAGCTTTTAGATGATGTATAAATCTCAATTTAATAAAATTGTCCCTCATTACAATCTGTAATTATGAGGAAAAAAACTTTAAAGCATATACCTGCAACAAAATCTTATATCACAGGCACGCATTTCTCATTCAGTCCTTTTTTTGCGCAAGGTAATCAGTGTTTTGTTGCTGGTGCACATTTCTTTGCTCTATGCTCACAGAGTCCAGTGAAGTGTAGCATTTTGTAAACTGTGTCTAATTCTAGTCACATCTGTGTTCAATTGTTGTCTACATCGACATTCTTTGCAAGTGGATTTATTTTTCCTGGGCCACCATGTGGATTCAGCTGACCAGCTTAAGTTGGGATTAGTTGTTTTAAAGTTATTTTGATTAAAGCGTTGTTTTTCAAAACTAGTAACTTGCAACACATGTTTTGCATAGTGTATGAAATTCAAAAAGAGACATGCACGTCGTGGCCTATAAAATTACAATCTTGTAAACCGTGGCTAAAAAGCAGGCAGGGGGAAGGTGAATAAAAGTGAAGTTTCATTATAAATTGTGCTGAAGTTGAAAACATTATTTGCTAATAATTTCCTAAATGTAAATGTGCACCTCATACAGCTGACAAAAAAAAATCAACCGGTGCTTATTACATCAGAATCAAAGTATTCAGGTGAATCTCATCCGTGTCGGAGCAACTCAGACAGCCCGCGTGGTCTATAATGATCAATGTTAAAAGCCCGGTGGTGTTTGCAGATGGAAACGCAGCGCTTGAAATAAGCAAAGCGAGACAAAAAGCCGTGCAAACAGTCGTGAGTGAAGCGTGTTTGGCTTTTTTGATGACACTTCCAACGCAGCTCTTTGTTCCCCAGAGCTTCAAAGACGGCTCAGTTCAGGTTGAATTCAAGCGCACATCAAAGATGCTGAATGCACTCCTTTTTTGTTTAAACAATAAATATTTAGCAGTACAGCACAAGGGCTTGTTTTTGCTTTTTAAAAGCCCCCCTCCCTTCCCCGTTCACCTGGTGAAAAATCACCTGCTGGATGAGGGGCTTTGCCCCGTAATGCCTCGTAAGCTCAGGGCGCTGAATGCGAGGTCTTTATTTCTCCGTCCCTCCTTCTTCACAGCTTGTCTTAGACTTTTTATAAAAAGCAGAAGTACGTTTCCCAAGCTTGGAATGATGTAACAAACGACTTTAGAGCACAAAACTGTGTTAATGTGACTAGACGGGGTCAAGAGAAGCAAAAACGAAGGAGAAATTTGGAAAAACTTGACCATTATTCATCACGGCACAGCCATTGTGGGAAGAGGGGAGCGAAAAAACACCAAGACCAAACAGCTCGGGTTACTACATCATGAAAACAGCCCAGCATTAAAAATTCATGCAGGGATTTTTCGGACATTTTTGGTGGTAAGGCCGAATAACCGTGACCTAGATCCAACAATTCGGCTCCGGTCTGATATTGGGTAATAGCGCCGCAGGTATCAGCGCAGAAGTGGACGGCTGAACATAATTGTTGACTAAAAAGAGTAATAGCGGCATTTGAAGTATCATAGAAAACATATGTGGCCCCATAGGTTTCACTCTAACTGTACAAGATGCAGAAGCATCTACTTGTGCCCCCAAACCCTCAGGCGAAGTCCCAGTCATCCCCCTGACCATCATTAGAAACTGTCAGTGCGCCTGGAGAGGGAGTGTAGATAAATTTCAGATAGTGTCAATTGCAGATGAAAGATGCTAGGGGTGTCATGCTTGACTAGCTTCTGTTCAACAAAGTCCCATCTCTCTCAGCCTTCACCCCCCCTTCCCTACACTTCCAGAGGCAGCAGCGGCAGCGACCTCGAGCAGGCGCCCCCGGCTCGCTCACCCAAAACTAACCCCTCCCGGTCGACCCACCCCTCCCTTTCCTGCTTACCTTGGCTAAGCCGCTTTGCATGTTGATTGGGGGAGGACTAATCCAGTTTGCAGCTGTCGTAGACCAATGATGAATCACCTTTCCGTCATTCGGCCGGGAGGAGGGAAGACCTGGAAGGAGGAAACAACGGTGGAGGGGTTGAGCCTACAGACAATGTGGCTCTCTGTTCCACCGACTCCTCTCTTCCCATTCTGCGCGAGAATAACAAAAATGTTTTCTCAGACAATGTCTATTGTGTCACGGATGGCTCTTCACAGAGACATCGAGATGAAATAACAAGGAGTCATATTGTTTTTAGGGTCCTGGCAGGTGGAAAAGGGAATAGGGAGAAAGAGAGGGAAAAAACAATTTGACATGAATGGTTAAGGTCTGTCCAGTTTCAGGTAAGAGGGAGCTGATTTGCCGCCAGCAGCATCACCGACAAGCAGCCACTACTTGTTTAGCAAAGCTCGACGGCTTCAGACGGCGTCTGGAAGTTTTTGCGTAGTGTGAAGGAATCAAGGCCGAGAGAGTTAGAGGTGTTAGAGAAGGAAAACATTTGACATATAAGCTTTGTGTCAGAAACAGACGTTGTTTGAAAAGCAAGTCGAGGTTTTAACATCTCTAAGGCATGGATTATTTTTCCCGCTTTAACTGCGACCATCTGTAACGGATATTTTATAGCCGATCAAGAACGACGGCTAAAGAGAGGTATGATAATCTACGCTGATAAACCGTTTCTTATTTCCTCCCCGTTGCTATTCATAAAAATCCAAATGTTTGTTGATAGCAGTGACACAGACCGTTCCTAATTGATTCTGGCAGAGCGGCACACATTGCGTTTTTGCCGCAATTAGCGCAATAATGCTTTTCTGGAGACTGATGTGTGTTTTAGTTTTGCGGCCGCGTTCGCATCGCACACAAACACCCGTAACATACATCCGACCGCAGACGCACACTGGCCTGACCTTCCATTTGCTATGCATAATAAAATCCCGCGAGTGTGCGATGGAGCCAGTAGAATAATGTTTTCAGTGGCGTGGCCCTCGGTACATAAACAAAGAAACAATTAAGACGCCCGCCAGAGCAAACAGCATGCTTTAGTGAACTCTTTAGTCGCTCTCGTTGAGGTTTGAGGCCTCGCAATCACACATCTCTTACTCTCTCTCCGTCTCACGCGGCCCCGGCTGTTGCTGCTTCAGATCAGAGGGAAACGCAGGGGGAAACGAACGCATGAAAATCGCAGGGGCCAGCGGCGGTTAATTTTTAATGCTTAAAATGAGAAAGTCAATCAATCATCAGATGTCTCATTAATTGTTAAATTTGTGTCAAATGTCATTTGATGTGCCTCAAGGGATTGCCCTTGTTAAGCGGATTTCTCTGGAGAGCTGCTGGAATGTTCTTGTTTAATATGTTTTTTTAGTTTTTCATTCTAAAATCTAATTTAACTACATTGAAATCAGTATTAAGGTTTTTGAGTGAATGTCCTGTAATTGTTAATATTGAACGCTCGTATTTCAGATCTGGATGCGCGTGTTTGAGTGTGTGTGCGTGTCATTCAATATCATGTGACCGTCTGTGTGTCTCTTCCTCTCAGGTCTATGGAAATGCAGGATCTAGCTAGTCCACACAGCCGAGTAAGTGGAAGCAGTGAGTCCCCAAACGGTCCCAACATCGACAGCTCACATATAAATAACAATTCCATGACACCAAATGGCACTGAAGGTACGTCTCCACAGCCTCCGACGGGCCGTATACCTTCATTACCGTGGATTTATTAGTGTTTTTTAACCTGCACGTTAACATTTATGCACTGTTAAGTTGTGAAAAGTCAAATCCGTGTTAAACGTCTACAGATTTTTGTACTGATGCATCAGGGGGATTCTTATTTTCAATTCAGTTCAAGTTAAATTCAAATACATGTGAATTTGAAGACTGCTTTGTTATTTTAGTTATATATTTATGCATGAATATTCTTCCGAATGCATCAGTGCACTCAAGCGCTACGTTTTACAAAATGAGTCAATGCGTGCACTATATAAACTGTAGACCTTTCAATGTTTTCACGGATCATGTTACAGCCCATAAGAATTTTATTCAGCTCTGAAGTAGTTTACATAATGTAATCTTGACTGTGGTTTTCTTGCATTTCTGTAGTGATAAGCCCCAACCTGTGACAGTGCAGATTGTCATGTGTCCTGTCCCGTTCTCTCTCTCTATAGGTGATAACATCACTATGCTTACCACAGCTGACTGGTTGTTAAGTTCTAGTTCACAGTCCGCTGCAGGTTTGTGCAGTTCTGGCGAAACAATGAAAGGACAATACTTGGCGTCATATGTGAAAAGTCATTTCGCCCCAAGGCGATCCAAAACAATTGCACCTGATTGCATTCACGAATGTGAAAAGCCAATTTGATGCGCTCACATGTCTTCAACTATTGTGCCTTTCATTTGGACTCTTGTTTGGCATTCTGTGTTGTGTTCTGGTGAATCTGTTGAAAGCATGGTTTGAGACTTTTTGGCTATGATTCCAGACCGTCGATGAATGGCGAAGCTGTGGGCACGCGTAATGCGCGTTTAGCTTTTCATTTGATGTTCTGCAGGACGGTTTTATGGTTATGTGTGGTATGTGATAAGACTTGACTGCACTAGTTTCTGCATGCGCCGTGCCACTATTTTCCCGTATCCCTTCGAGAAGGAGGGGTGGGGGGAGCGTTGGGACGCATTCAAACCGCTCCCCGTCGACATGTGTTCCTTTGAGGGAGAGCATAGCTGCAACATGTTCGACATGACAAGCTGATGGCTACCTCAGCCATGAGGGATTTCAGTGGGCATGACTCCGTACCCACATTGTGAATTTTGTTTTCATAAACGTAAACCTCCACCCCACCCCCTCCTGAGACAGAGATGGATTCATTTCAAAGATCCGGGCCTGTCTAAACGCTGTGAAATCATCTCCCGGTTGCCCTCATTGTACTTTCGAGCGGTCGGGTCAAACACATTTTCTACACCATGCATTGCCTTGACATATCAATTATGCTGCACGTCCATGCATTCCACAAGTTTACTCCTGCCATTAAATTCCACCTTTTTTGCCTGTTTTCCCTTGATGCTACATAAAACCCTTCCGGTAAGAAATCAAGTGACTAATAATATTTAGAATACATCGTTTGGTATTAAATAAAAGCTCTGTGTTAAAAAAAATAATGAAATAAATAATGATGTTTTTATATATATATATATATATATATATATATATATACATAATATATATAATACTAGTATTCAAAGGTTTGGGGTTGGAAAGATTTTGAATGTTTTTGAAAGAAGTCTCTTATGCTCACCAAGGCTACATTTATTTAATCAAAAATACAGTAAAACAGTAACATTGTGAAATATTACAATTTAAATGAATTGTTTTCTATTTTAATATATTTTATTTACACTACCAGTCAAAAGTTTTTGAACAGTAAGTTTTAAAAAAGCTCACCGCTCACCAAGCCTGCATTTATTTGTTTCAAAGTACAGCAAAAACTGTAAAATTCTGAAACATTTTTACTATTTAAAATAGCTGTTTTCTATTTGAATATATTTTAAAATGTAATTTATTCCTGTGATTTCAAAGCAGAATTTTTAGCGTCATTACTCCAGTCACATGATCCTTCAGAAATCATTCTGATATTATCATTTGCTGCTCAAAAAACATTTATTATTATTATGTTGAAAACATAAGGTTTCTTACTGTAGAAAGTTCAGAAGAACTGCATTTCGTCATCATATCATCATTAATATTATAACTTTTAACCAATTTAAGGCATCAGTACAAGTATTAATACTAAAATAAATACTAAATACAAGTAGTAATTTGTATAATTTCATTTCCCACAAAAAAAGAAATAAAAAAATAAAAAAATTATATAGTGTATAATGTTGCAAAAGCTTTTTTATTTCAGATAAATGCTGATTTTTGGATCTTTCTATTCATCAAAGAATCCTGGAAAAAAAATGACACAACTGTTTTAAATATTGACAATAATAATAATAATTTTTCTTGAGCAAATAAGAATATTAGAATGATTTCTAAAGGGTCATATGAAGACTGGAGTAATGATGCTGAAAATTAAGCTTTGATCACAGGAATAAATTATATTTTAAAATATATTCAAATAGAAAAATAAAAATATTTCTTGTGCTGTATTTTGAATCAAATAAATGCAGGCTTGCTGAGCAAAAGAGACTTCTTTAAAAACATTAAAAATCTTACTGTTCAAAAACTTTTGACTGGTTGTGTATATATTTCCTAATTTATTCCTAATTCAGCCATCAGATAGATAGATAGATAGATAGATAGATAGATAGATAGGTAGGTAATTCAAAATTAAATGAACACATATTTATTTCTTTTTTATTTTATATATTTAATTATCTCTTTGATTTTTACATGTCATTCTGTCAGAAGTAGACTGGTTTATGCTTTTAAATAATAGTGTTTAGTATGGCTATTGTCCTTACATCAACACAAGAGCTGTGTGTATTGGAAGGGAAGTGTCCTTGTCTTATTTGTAAAAGAGATTAGCTTTAATTGTTGGCCTGTCCTGTGAGTTAGCCAGGATAGAGCTGTCGAAACCTGAAAGCTCTATTATCTCAATAGAAGCCCTCTTCATTACGCCACCCTTACAAAACCCAACCACTTAATGATCCTTTCCACATTGTGAGGCAATAAAACCATCTGGATGAGCACTTTGACATTAAAGAAGTTTGTTTTCTGGCTATGCTTAAAGATTAAGTATGTTGATTTTACAAGCAGAAAGGCATTTGTCTGTAGTGTCGGCTTTACCAGTGCAGCGTCACGAATGCTCTGCTTTCCTTCTGCTTGCAGTTAAAACAGAGCCAATGAGCAGCAGTGAAATCGCCACCTCTGTAGCAGACGGCTCTCTAGACAGCTTCTCAGGATCAGGTACGACACGCACACACTCAGCTCGACTGGTGGGAGATGATCCCTCAGATGGGTTACTGATAAGCAGAGGCCCAGGAAGTGGCCCTGTGGCTGGAGCTCGAGTAGTGTGAGGCTCTGTCTCAGTTCCCATGCCAACAGGGCGTTGAGTTATGACCCTCCCAGCCCCCTAATCGAGTGACACTCCATCCCGGTGGCCCGCGCACACTGTAGGACTTGTAAATTGTGAAATGCCTTTCGAAACCACAAAACGCAAGACTTTAGTCCAAAATAATACAGTTTGATGAGACCAGAGACACAAAGCGGTATTAAATGCCCATTTGTCCTCCATTCCGAAGACATTTTGGAGCCGCAAAACCAGCTCGCTTGCATTGTGTCAAAAACGTTATACTCTCAAAGGTCTATTTTCAAACTTAAGCATACAAATTTAGTTAGGTCTACTCCATGTTATAGACTCCTCACATTACTTACTAAGCAAATGCGAGAACTCTTCATGGAGTATTACATTCCTGCTAATTTGTCTTATTTCCCTACCTATTTGACTAAGTACCTGATACCTTTATGTTAGACTCATATAAATCATGGCTCGGACTTCTATCTCTGACATTGTGAATGAACTGAAGTCATTTGAGACCGTTTTATACTCTGGGGATGCCGTAGTGCAGAGGTTCAGTGTTTGTCCAGACCAGGTGCTGAAGTGTGGGGGAAAAGGCCCCGGTTTGAGGGCGCAAAGAATACAGTTACATGGAGCAAGAGCTCCTTAACTAACCCTTACTTTAGATGTCACAGCCAATTATACACACGAGGCAAGAGAATTGCAATATTCGTAATGCCTCCACCCTAAAGAAAAGACATCCAAACCCTACAAATGGGAATTCACAAAGGACGAGGCTTATATTTAGCAGTCTAAAAACAGCAATAGTAAGCCTAGTAATATTGTTAGTAATAGGTATTATTTTTAAAAACTAATATGTAATACATAGGTGAAAAATAGTATTATATTATATTATATTATATTATATTATATTATTATAATTTATTATATTATATTATACAGTGTAAATGTGTTTAGTATAGTAGTAAATTAAGCATTTTTTAAATACTTTTTTATTAATTACATTATATTAATAGTATTGATAGTGTATATATAATACATAAGTTACAAATATTTTATTATATTATGTTAGTTATATTATATTATATTATGTTATATTATATTTATTATATAGTTAGTGTTTTAGTATTGTTAGCATTGTTTTTAAATTAAAAAATAATTAAAATTACACTACATAAATAGTAGAAATAATACTGTATAATAGTTTAAAAATATGTATTGTATTATATTGTATTATATTATATTATATTATATTAAATGTATTATATTTGTACTGAACAGTATTAATATGTATTATACAGTATTGTTAGTGTTTTAGTATAGTATTAAAGCATTGTTCTTAAATAACAAAATATTAAAAATAAATGTATTAATATTTAGTTAATATTTAATTAATTAGTAATTATTTAATTATCACATGAACAGTAGAAAAAATACTTTTATAATACATAGGTTAAAAATATCTATTATTATATTATATTATAATATATTATATTTGTACTGAAAAAAATACATTATTCTAATTTAATTTACTATTATAACTAATTTACTATTATAAACTTTTTAATAATAGTAATAATAGTAATGATAAATGTATTATTTTTATCTTTATGTAACATATGTGTCTAATAATTTTCATTGCAAACAATATAACCAAACGTTGTAAAAAAAGAAAAAAAGCTTAATAATAATAATATATTTATGCATTTTATACATTTAAAAAAAAAATGAAAATAAAACAACATAAAAAAATAACACCTTAGTGTATTGATATAACTATTACATAATTGTATTATTATATAAAATATACAATCATTTATAACAATTTTCACTGCAAATAATATAATTTTAAAAACTTTAAAATATTAAAAATACAAATACTATTATAATTTTATCATTTTAATTCATTTAAATATTAAAACAACAAGATAAAATACGACTAAAAATATTAAATTGTCATTACTACTATTATTATTTTACAATATTTTTCAATTGTTTGCAATGAGAAGTAGCTTTTATAAGGGCACTACAATTTGAGCGCAATTTCCAAGACTTAAGCCATGCATTCACTGTCACATCAAAAGGGCTCATGTTGCTCTAGTGTTTGTGTGAGTTAAGTGAATGGCCCTCCACACTGTCATTAAGGGCTGGGAACCACAGGGCCGGTATGTGTCTAATGAAGGCTCCATATGTGTACTACTTACCTGTAATCAGGCGCGCTGATTTCTCATTGTACGGTCCACTTTAAACCCTCTAGCTTGCGCGGCCATACATCATTCCCAGCGCCGTGTGTGTGCGTGTTTGTGGACACTAGGCCTTTCCATCCTGTGTAGGCTTTTATGTATACAGTCAGCAGAAAACACTCCCATATTACCTGATTATTTTGCTTCGTTATTGCTCTTAATTTTTCAACCTAAAATAGGTTAGTGAAATAAATAGTGTAATGCAATGTAATTACTGTTTCCTTGGATTCCAGAAGTTCTGTTGGCAAAGAATAATATTTACCTTATTTTTTAATGTTTGACTATGTGCTTGCCTCTTTTCTTTTTAACTCTCCACAGCCATTGGAACCAGTGGCTTCAGCCCAAGACAAACTCACCAGTTCTCTCCCCAGATTTACCCTTCCAAGTAAGGCTTCTTTTATTTTTCTTTAAAAAATAAGCAGCATCCAACTTCATTTGGGCCTTTAATTAGATCCTTCTGCCAGATTCTGGACTCTCCGGCTGCTTTGTTTTCATTGATGTCTGCAGCTTGCGTACTCCAAAATCTGTTGTAATTATTATCTAGCAAAAATTTCCCTCGCCATTTATTTTTCTTTCGCAATGTATATCAGCTGCTTAATGGCTAGATATTTCTCCCTTTCGCAGCTTGGCCAAATATTTATGATTAAGTAGCAGAATCACAGGGAATTTGTATTTGAGCAAATTTTTCGATATGAGCTTTTGGGTAAAAAATACACGTCTCTCTTTTCTCTTACTTTGCTCTCAAATAGCAGACCCTATCCACACATTCTTCCGACTCCTTCCGCCCAAAATATGGCCGCGTACGGACAGACGCAATACACCACAGGAATGCAGCAGGCTGCTGCCTATGGCACGTACCCTCAGCCGGGCCAGCCCTATGGGATTCCAGCCTATGGTAACTGATTCACTTCGTTCGTTTCTGTGCTTTAAAGCTTTGTAATCCAGGTTGTGCTTTGCTTTTCACTCAAGCAGATGAACTCCCACTCTTACAAAACATTTATATAGTAAATTAATTAGTTTTTATTAGGGCTGTCAAACGATTAATTGCGATTAATCGCATACAAAATAAAAGTTTGAGTTTGCCTAATATAAGTGTGTGTGTTGTGTGTAATTATTATGTATATATAAATACACACAAATTAATGTATATTTTTAGGAGAAATATGTTATTTTTGTGCAAATTATATTAATTTATTTATCATATAAATTATATAAAAATTATAATAAATACATATACTTATAAATATTTCTTAAATATATACATGAATGTGTTTCTATTTATATATACATAATAATTACACACAGAACACACACATATATTAGGCAAACTCAAACTTTTATTTTGTATGCGATTAATCGCGATTAATCATTTGACAGCCCTAGTTTTTATTAATGTAAAATAACAAAAGAGTGTGTAAATGTTTCAGAATTAATTCATTTATTTTTTAGTTTATTTACTTACTAACAGTAATAGAAATTTGAACTTTATAAACATTTTAAATAATATTAAAATTAATGCTGTCAAACAATTAATTGCGATTAATCGCATCCAAAATAAAAGTTTTTGTTTACATAATATATGTGTGTATACAGTGTATATTTTATGTATATATAAATACACACACATGCATGTATATATTTTTTAAAAATGTTGTTTGTATATTAAAAAGAGTGCTGTGCAATGATTAATCGTGATTAATTGCGATTAATCGCATCCAAAATAAATGTTTTTGTTATATCATATTGATATAACTAATATGATATATAAATGTACTTAATATTTTAAACATAACATATTTTTCTTAAATATATCCATGCATGTGTGTATGTATATACTATGTAAACAAAAACCTTTATTTTGGATGCGATTAATTGCGATTAATCGTTTGGCAGAACTAGTTAAAATCATATACAAATAATTATTTGAAGGGATTTGTGTTGCTTTTGCTGCGTTTCATAAATTATGTCTACTGGGTGAATATTACATAGTTAATATATATGAGCAGTTATATAATGCATCTCTCACTTTTCAGATATGTCCTTATTTTTGGAGATTATGGACAATATATATATATATATATATATATTTGGGTGCGATTTTGTAATGCATTTCATTGAATTGAAAGTCATCAAATGAGACACAGTTTAATTTTTAGCATTTGTAGCATTTGGCTCATACTTAGCATGTAGCTTTAAGATTAATTTTGAAACTTAGCTAACAATGTGCTGATCACTAATAGTAGACAAACACTTATCTTAGCCCTTAGTAGCTCCTTTTCCCACCTCCAGTCAAAACATGGGCCTCTGCTAAGTTTTTGTTTGCATACAATGCGTCTCAATTTTAAAATAATTCCTTATTTTCTGATATTATGACCAGTATTTAATGTTTTTTGGTCCCTTTAATGAATTTAATTGAATTAAAATTCATCAAATGAGACAGTTTATTTTTTTAGCACTTGTAGCATTTGTCTCATACTTAACATGTAGCTTTAAGATTAATTCTGAAACTTAGCTAACAATATGCTGATCACTAAGATTAGGCTAATGCTTACCTCAGCCCTTAGTAGCTCCTTTTCCTACCTTCATTTGAAACTCGACTGACGTTTTGTTTGTATACAGTACATTGGGTCTCTAAATTTTAAAATAATTCCTTATTTTTGGATATTATGACCAGTATTTGATGTTTTTTGGTCCTTTTAATGCATTTAATTGAATTGAAAGTCATCAGATGAGATGCAGGTTTATTTTTAGCATTTAGCATTTGTAGCATTAGTCATACTTAGCTTTAAGATTAGTTCTAAAACTTAGTTAACAATGTGCTGATTACTAAGATTAGGCTATTGTTTACCTCAGCACTTAGTAGCTCCTTTCCCACTTTCAGTCGAAACTTGGGACTCTGCTAATCTTTTGTTTGTATACAATGTGTCTCTCACTTTTAAAACAGTTCCTTAGTTTTGGATATTATGACCAGTATTTGATGTTTTTTTGGTCCTTTTAATTGAACTGAAAGTCATCAAATGAGATGCAGTTTCATTTTTAGTATTTAGCATTTGTAGTATACTTAGCATGTAGCCTTAAGATCAATTCTAAAACTTAGCTAACAATGTGCTAATCACCAAGATTAGGCTAATGCTTACCTCAGCCCTTAGTAGCTCCTTTTCCCACCTTTTTAATTACTTGAATTGAAAGTCATCAGTAAGACAGTTTAATGTTTAGCATTTAGCATTAATAGCATTAGTTTCATACTTAGCATGTAGTCTTAAGATCAGTTCTAAAACTTAGCTAACAATGTGCTAATCACTAAGATTAGGCTAACACTAAGATTAGGTTAACGTTTACCTCAGCCTTTAGTAGCTCCTTTTCCCACCTTCAGTTGAAACTTGGGACTCTGCCGACCTTTCGTTTGTATACTTTCACTTTTAAGGTATTTCCTTATTTTTGGAGATTATGACTAATATTTAATGTTTTTCGGTCATTTTAATGTATTTAATTAAATTGAAAGTCATCAAATGAGACAGGTTATTTTTTAGCATTTAGCATTTGTAGCATTTGTCTCATACATCACATGTAGCTTTAAGATTAACAATGTGTTAGTTAACAATGTGCTAATCACTAAGATATTGACCTAGATTTAATGTTTTTTGGTCCTTTTAATGCATTTAATTAAACTGAAAGTTATCAAATGAGACACAGTTTAATTTTTAGCATTTATAGCATTTGCCTCATTCATTTCTTAAACTTAGCTAACAATGTGCTGATCACTAAGATTAGGCTAACGCTTACCTCAGCCCTTAGTAGCTCCTTTTCCCACCTTCAGTCGAAACGTGGGACTCTGCTGACTTTTGTTTTGCGTTTGCAGACTCAGTGACTCCTTCAGACAGTTACTAATTTTTTGCTAGTTCGACAGATAAGGGAGATTTCAGTTCCTCGTCTACACACCCTGAGAGCACAGCTCAAGCTAGAAATGTTTTTCCAAGGATTTGAACGTTATGAAACCTTTGCGAAAATATGCGCACAGATAATGTTGTTTAGGTAGAACGATCTCGAAATACGCTCCCGAGAGTTCACATGTTTGTTTGAGTGGAAGCAAATCGCAAACCTGCATTGGGCCTGATTCAATCTAATCAAAAAACAGGTTGTTTTAACTCGGACCAGCAAATTCTTGGAAGTCCGTGCTGAGTTTGGCACAAACACTTCAACGCAAAGGTTGCTTGAACCACGGCCCAATGCGAAACAGGCCACCGTTATCTTTTATTCTTGAATGACGTGGAAGGAGTAACACTGAGGATTGTGCATCATATTGCTCTGGTGTCACTAACTGATTTAGGTCCATTGTGGGCAGGCATCAAGACAGAGGGCGGACTAACCCAGGCTCAGTCTCCAGGCCAGAGCGGCTTTCTCAGCTACAGTTCCAGCTTCTCCACGCCTCAGACGGGACAAGCCCCCTACAGTTACCAGATGCAAGGTCAGGATCACCCTCTACTCTTTTCCTCTTCAGCTCTTCCCGGTGGAGTGACAAAATAGAGCCGTGATTCCTCTCAGGCCTCCTTCAAAAGAGGACACAATTAATGGCAGACACAGAGCAATTCATAACATCCCCGAGCAGATGGTTGTATTAGCTTGTAGTTAGACACAGTCTTTTTTGCATTAGGCCTAAAGAGAACCAACACAGATGGAAAAAATCCTCTTTTCCTCTTTAAGACCAGTCTTTTTCTCTTGCGCTCGGCCATGTACGTTCTTAAGTATGTTTGTTTTAGAAGGAACACCCGTGACTCTCGTCTTTGAGGTCAGTTCATGGAAGTCACACTTGCGTACTGGGAATCAAATGTGCATCAGGCAAACTCTCTGCCACCCAGTGTTGTCTTTTCGTTTTTTTCAGAGACACTGTCCCAAATCCAAAACCAACAGTCTTTTTCTGCCGCCTCTTTTTCTCCCGTTCTTTCTCCCTCTAGTGTTTTCCTTCGAGCCTCCAACAGTTAGCGCCGGTTTGAGCTCTCTAATCTCCAAATAATGTGTGACAGTAGAAACATCTCCACGTTTTTGAACGCTCTCCAGAGCATCTCACAATAAATAATGTGACATATGTGGTCTGTTGAAGCTTCTTTTCCATGCCTCATAAGTAGAAACTTTCTGCTTCTGCTGATGCTGCTTCAGCACCAGGGTTGTAAGTGTTACCCTGTCCCAACCGCAGAAGTTTAAAGGCCTGTTCGCACCGTTCAACTCCAATGAAACTAAATGTCATGAAAGAATAGAACCCAAAGTATGCATCCAATCTGTTCAATGGTGGCCGAAACCAAATTTTAATAATTGTAGTTGATTTTTACATCTAAAGGAGCTTGTTTAGCCTCCAGATGATGCCATCAAGTAAAAGCCAATGAATGCAAATCACTTTGGGATATTTTGGAGAAATCCATTTTCCAAAATTTGGCAAGAACAGTCTTTTAAGATCTACTTCACCCAAAAATAACAGCATACAGGTTTGGAATTACATGACAGCAAAACGATACTGCACTGAATTTGTTATAAGTCAGCAACTGAGGTGCCTTTACTCTTGCTTTCAAAGCCTACGCAGCCATAAACACATTAGCCACTAACTGCAAGAGCAGATGACAGATGACCATTAACCAGGCCAGTCTGTCTCTGTTGGCTTCCTCTCTGTGCCTCATCGATTAGGCAGGTCTGGACTCAGAGGAAGAGACTCAACACGGTAGCCAAATGTAGACCCCCCATCTATATGATACCAACTGCTGTCCCATAACCTTAGTAGAGCGATCCCGCACCCAGCTGTCAGAGGGAATACAATTAAATTAATGTTTTTACCCTGCTCTTTCATGTCTAATGGAACGGCCCGGGCTTTCTTTGATCGTGATCCAGAAATGTAACACAGAAGGACCTTCCTGGCTTGAAATGTCGTTACAGATTGTTGGGTTATTGTAAATTGGACAAAATAGCTAGAGAATATGGGAATGTTAACCGATATGGTTTCAGATCAAAATTCACAGTTTCTTCTTGATGTCTTCTTGATTTCACTCAGTACATCTGAGTGTAAATTGGGAATTAATTTTCCACTTTCACACCTGTTTGAGCTTTGCTTCCTTTTCTATAACCGTAATGGCTCGAGTAGAGCAAGAGAGCAGCTTCACTCAGTGATTCTGACTCAAAGTAGATGATAATTACGGCAACAATTGGGCCTCCCTCCATTCTGCACACCGTGTGAGAGGAGCAGCAGACTGCTTTTTAAAGAAGCCCATCTGGACTTGATCGCTTGCTCCCTAGAGAGGCCTACAAAACTTCTGCTACAAATATTGTGCACTGATGATAGACATAGCCCATGGCAAGAGGACTGATCAAGCACAGCAAATGGACTCCCAATTGGAGAGGCCATAAGGAGAGCCAGTGTCTCGTCTTGAGTGAACTAACTGGAGCAAGACAGAGCGGAGAGGGGGAGGAACGGGGGAGTTTTTGCCCCTGGGAAAAACCAGGCCTCTCCTCGGCATGGAGTCATTCTTTTGGGACCGGAGGGGGTCTTGCTTGGCTTTTATGTGGCTCCGGACTCTCTCAGGAGTCAACTGCTTTCCTACGAGTCCTGGCTTTTATGACTTTTTGAACTGTGGATTTAGCTAATTTGTTGTGCATTGGGAGATTCATGCGTCTCGCTTTACGTGACGGCTCAAGTCTGGGGAGGAAGTCGACAGCTTTTAGAGCACCTCTTGATGTTCTTAAAAAACAAGAGATAAAAAAACAAGAAAACTTGCTTGTTGAGCCAGACAGTAGTCCACATGTAAAGCTGTTGTATGTTTGTTACAGTCTGAGGGGCCTCATTTTCCTCAACACCAGAAGATGAAAGACTTTGCTTCTGTTTTTTTGCTCAACAAATGTCCAGTTACGCTTTTATTTAAACACACTGAGTTAATTTTGTGCCTGTTTTTCGTGTTAAGAGTGCTGCATATATGAGATAACTGATGATTTCAAGCTTACCCACTACTTTTAGCAGCAGGCATTACAGCTGTTCAGTAGTTTATTGCCTGGTTATGTTAGTTAGCGTATGAAAACTTATGGGAAAATGTGCTAAAGCTGATTATTCTGAATAGTCTGCATTCAGAACGTGTTAAGATCAATCTACAGCATTTGTGGCGTAAGGTTGATTACCACAAAACCGTCCTTCATTAAAAAAAAAAAAAATCAAGGTCATGTTGAGGCACTTACAATGGAAATGAATGGGGTTTACTTATTTATTTATTGAGGATTTAAAAGTAGAATATAAAGATTTTAAGCGAAGCTTTACAGGTAAAAAAGCAGCAGGCGTTACAGCTGTTCATTCGTTTATTGCCTGGTTATGTTAGTTAGCATACGGAAACTTCTGGGAAAATTTTCTTAAACCGATTTAAAGGAATATTCTACATTCAGTACATGCTAAGCTCAGCCTACATCTTTTGTGGCATAATGTTGATTAATGTTGATAAAAAAATACAAAAATCAAGGTTACATTGAGGCACTTACAATTGAAATCAATGGTGTGAATTTTTGAGGATTTAAAAGTAGAAAAAGATTTAAAGTTTATAAAAGTACTTGTATTAATTTTTCTGGTAACACTTTATAATAAGGTTCTGTTATGTTCCGCAATACATTTATAACAGTATTTATTAATCTTTGTTAATGTTAATGAAAATACAGTTATGCATTGTTAGTTTGTGTTAATTCAAAGTGCATTAACTTATGTTACCAAGCATCAAATTTTAATTTAAAAAAAGCATTAGTAAATGTTAAAATTAACATTAACTAAAATGAATTAATTCTGTGGAAGTACTGTTCATTCTTAGTTCATGTTAACTAAAGTAGCTAACTAATCTTAACTAATGAATCTAATTATGAAATTGTTACCATTTTTCAGTTGAAACTTATATATTATTTCAGTTGTCTTGTTGTTTTCATCATTTCTACAGCAGTGTTTTTATAGTTCACTAAAACTGAAACTTACACTGTTAAAAATTAAGAGTTAAAAAAGACAATATTAAAATGTTTTCTTAAATAAAAATAAACTATATATATATATATACACACACACACACACACGTGATTTTTTTATTTTTTTTTAATTTATTTTGTTGCTTTGGCAACTAGTTAAAAATAAACATTTTTGAAATACTATATTTAAAATACTTACTACAACTAAAAACCCAAATATAAATAATACATATATATATATATATAAATTAAAGCTAAATAAAAATATAACAAATATTATTTGTGACTCTGGACCACAAAACCAGTCATGAGGGTCAATTTTTTTTTTTATTGACATTTATGCTGAATATAGCTAAATATGGTTTCCGAGGGTGCAAAAAAAAAATATATATATATATATATATATATCGAGAAAATATCTTGATGGAACATGATCTTTACTTAATATCCTAATGATTTTTGGCATAAAAGAAAAAATTTGACCCATACATTGTATTTTTGGCTATTGCTACAAATATACCCGTGCTACTTAAGACTGGTATTGTAGTCCATAGTCACATACAACAAATACAAATCAAAATATAATAAATGACAAAAGCACAGCACAAAAATACTAGAACTAAAATGAAAACTGATAATATAAAATCTGAACCTACTGTTTATTACTGTATACATATTGATCCCATTTACTTCCATTTTATGTGTCTCACTATAAAGAAAGTCGAAATACATTCTATCGATTCATCTCAACTTGTACTGAACCCAGTTTTTCAGCACGCTTGAGAATTCCAATGTGATTTGGGCACCGTGACTCCAAGAAGCACCTCAAAACGCGACATCCCTCCAGGCTGTCCCGGCCCCTATAACTCATGTCATGTATGTTATTAAGTCATTAGATGCTATCTCTCCATAGAGAGATTTAATTACCCAGAAGGTGCTTCTTTGAGCAGCTTGAAAAGAAGACAGATATGCATATTCATTGAGACAGGATGTCAGGTAAAACTCCCCCCCAACACCCCCCCTCATTCACAACAGTGGCACTGTGTCCGTCATTGTAAAGGTAGCGATGGACGAAATAATAGACCCAACCCCCTTTCCTCTTTCTTTCCGACCATCGGCCAAGATCCAATCACTGATATGGAGAAAGAAAAGATAAAGCCACTGTTATATCCCACCCACCAACACACACACCAACACACACACACTCCCTCATGCCCCTATAGTACCTGCAAGGCTTTGTCTTCAATGCCTTTGAGGTGGTTTAGGTCTTGCTCGACTCGACCCCTATCTTCAATTTAAAAATGTCATTTATTTTGAAGGTTATATTACGCTTATCGTCCTCAGAATTACATCAGTTTCAAACAAAGCCGCATTTGATTTGATCTTTCGGTGTTTTGCATTGCGAAAGCTCACGGTTATGTCTCTTTCTCTCATAGGAGGCAGTTTTACAACAACTTCAGGGCTGTACGCTGGAAGCAATTCCCTCACAAACTCAACTGGATTCAATAGTACACAACAGGTAGCTATAATCGAATTTCTGTCCCTCACTATCTAGTCTGTTGAAATCACATTTCCTGCATTTGCGCCCAATATTTTCTCCTTTCCTCCCATAAGCTCTTACAGAACATGTGTACGCTCGCATATTACTCACATGATATGAATCACTCTAAATGTCTCGACCACTGTACGCAAGGATTACCTCTTGCTCTTTTCGCGTATGAATTATGCCACGAGTGGAGGAAAAAAGAGTGAAGACAGATCGCTGTCCAGATGTAGCGCACAGGAGACATATGTTCACATTTACGTTTTGGAATCTGCGCTGTAAAGTAGCAGCGTTGCGTGCGGCTATCTCACATTACCGCCTTGATGTCTTTTTGCAGGACTACCCCTCCTACCCAGCTTTTGGCCAGAGTCAGTATGCGCAGTATTACAACAGTAGCCCCTACACTTCTCCGTACATGACCAGTAACAACACCAGCCCCACCACACCCTCCACCACTGCCACCTACACCCTACAGGAACCTCCATCAGGGATCACCAGCCAGGCCCTCTCAGAGCAACCGGGAGGTAAGAAAGCTCGGTTTCAAGGGGAAAAGTAACTATGGAGGTCCTGTACAAGACGCTGCAAAGACGAGACGTGATTGGTGCATTTTGCAATACTAAACCCTGGTGGTGCACCCAAAATCACAATGTGCTCAGTGAATTTTCCATGTTGATTCCTCAATGCAGTGTGTTGTTTTTTAAGATTGAAGGAAATGTCCATATACTTAATGGAAAAGAAAATTACCAGTGCATTTTTTGAGATTCAATACAATATATTGGTATTGTATTGGTTATCAGACTAATTAGAGAATTCTTTTTAGAAATATCAGTTGATTGTGCCTAATTTCCAATATTATTTACATTTAGATTATTCTGCTGTCATCTAACACTTGCACAAAGTTGATTTTTAAAAATGATAAGAAAAATGTTAAATAAATTATACAAATAGATTTAAAAATTATATTTATTAGTAAGTGTAATTTTTAAATTATTAATTTATTTAAAAGAATCTGAAAAGCAATTTTAAATATATATATATATATATTAATCATTTACATAATTGTGCTGTTAATACATATAAATGTATAAAATTATCTGTATAATTTATACAATTTTTATTAGCATTTTCAGACTAATTTGAGTGTGCTAACTTGAGTGTCTAGAGTCATCAGACTAATTATTTATTATTATATAATTTTTTAAAGAAATATCAGTTGATTGTGCATCATTTCCAATATTCTTTACATTCTTTAAGTTAATCTTTAAGAATTATTTTAAAACTCTCATAAATTATATGAAGAGTTTAAAATATTTATATTGTATAAAATGATTCTAAAGTATATAAATGTAATTGTAAATAAATAATCAAAGCAAAGCAAAGCAAAAACTAGCAAAATTATAACAATTTTCAAAACAATTATACATTATGTATTGATATAATGTATAATTATTATTTACATTATATATGTATAATAATTAGTTTTTAATAAATATAAATGTATACAACTATCTAAATAATTTATAAGATTTTTATTAGCATTTTTAAAGACTTGAGTGTGTAATGTTGTATATGCATTAAAGTGATGCTTAAATTCACTTTTAGCATGCAAAGTAATTAACTAAAAAAATAATTTATAATAATTTAATCTAATATTAATAGATTATTAGTAGTAGTATTTTGAATTACTCATTGCAGTGTGTTATGTTTTAGGATTAAAGGAAATGCTCATAAACTTAATGGGAAAGAAAATTACCAGTACATTTTGTTTGTGTTTTAATATTTATATTTTATAAATATTTTATATTTTAAAAATATACATGTAATTTTTAAATGATTAAAAATGACATCTTTAGCCGTTTTCAAAATAATTATACATTATATATTTATATAATGTATATTTATTAAAAATAAATATAAATGTATAATATTATCTATATAGCATTTTCAAAGACAAACGTGAGTGTGTAATGTTGTATATGCATTATAATTCCACTTCTAACATGTAAGATAATTTTTAATAATAATAATTTGTATTTAATAAATTAAATTATCTATAAAATTTATAAAAAAATTATTAGCATTTTCAAAGAATAACTGTAGTGTTTAATGTTGTAACGTGTATTTATTTGTTTGTTTTATTATTTCAACTTCAAGAAAATAGTTAAAAAATTAGCATATAATATTATTAATAATGAATAATTATTTCATATATCTGTTTTTTATTATTCTTAATATCTGCCATTTATCAAATATTGGCCATAGTTTGAAAATAATTATCAGCTTATCTGCATCAGCCATCAGTTTTATAAACAAGACGTTGATATCATCACATTTGGCATATCATACAGTATTGCCAGTCTATTTTTGCCCCCCAGTGACCCAAATGTTTTTTAGATTTGCTTTGTCGTGTAATTAGGGCAGGATGGTATAGTGCATAACACCCTCACTGCCATTACTAAAGCTTAAATGGTATCTAGGGTATAAGGAGATCAGATAAACAGCGTGATATTAGAGCATGTGGGCAGCAGCTACAGCACTGAACACTAGATGAGGTAAACGGATCCAGCCACAATGTGAAGGTGAAAGCCTTTTTTTATTTTCCTCTTTTGATATACTTTTTGCCTTTCTTTTTTTCCTGCAGGAGAGTACAGTACAATCCACAGTCCATCAACCCCCATTAAAGATTCAGATTCAGATCGATTGCGTCGGGCTTCAGATGGAAAGTCACGTGGCCGGGGAAGGAGGAACAATAACCCATCCCCACCTCCCGACTCTGACCTTGAGGTATTGGACCGCTGCCGCTCTGTCAGTGTATCTGCAGCAATAGATTAATTACTGTTAAGATACTTTTAAGTGTCCGTTCTGCTCTCTGCTTTACCGTAAAAACAATACATGTTTAAGGAAAGACACTGAGTGTGGTTCCATGCTCAGTTTTACATGTTACAACATGTAAATACCCTAAACAGAGTTTTTTTGGTGAAGGCTTTGCTTTGCATGTTTTGCACGCTTGGCATGCAAAAGCCTAAATTGGCGTTCTGTCAGTTTATGTTGTGTGCATGTCACAGGTTTTGACATGTAGGCTGGGGAAAAAAGAGCTCATTTAATATCTTTTGTAAATAGTTTACTTTTTGTAAAAAGCGGATTTTAAAGATGTTTTTCGGAAAAAATATATATATTCAGTTTGGTGAAGAATTCAGGAGAATTCAATTCACACAATAAAAATATTCTTTTAACACTTTAATTAAAAAAAAATAGATTAGATAGAAAAGCAGATTGATGAATTCAGATGAATATATATATATATATTCAGTTTGGTGAAGAATTCAGTTCACAGTTTTACTTACAACTTTAATAAAAATATTCTTTTAACACTTCAATTTAAAAAATTAATAAATAAATAAATAATAATAGATTAGATAAAAAAGCAGATTTCGGAAAATTGCCATTGTTTAAAAAAAAAAGAATTTTATGAATTCAGGTGAATTTAAAAAAAAATATAAAAAATGTATATAATTCATTTTGGTGAAGAATTCAGTTCACACTGTTTTACTTACAAAAAAAATATTTGTTTAACACTTCAATAACAATATTCTTTTAGAAAGATTACTGGAGTGTGTTTTACAAGAAAATACCATTTAAAAAAATAAATAAATAACAAAATAATAATAACAATAATTTTTTGTAAATAGTTTACATTTAGTAAAAAGCAGGTTTCTGAAAATTGCCATTGATCACTGGATTTCAAATACTTTTTTACTTAAACTTTAATAAAAATATTCTTTTAAAACTTTAATAAAAAATAGTCTTCCACAAAGATTATTGGAGTATGTTTTACAAAAAAAAATACAGTTTAAAAAATAATAAAAAATACAACAGATAACAAATTGCCATTGCTCAGTGGGTTTCAGAGATGCATTTTGAGGGGAAAAATGAATTTGATGAACTCTGGTGAATTAAAAAAATATATATAAAATGTATATAAAATATACAATGAAATAATTCAGTTTAGTAAAGAATTCAGTTCACACTTTTTTACTTACAACTTCAATAAAAATAATACCAAAAATACAACATATTTTATATAACAGACATTTAACAAATTGCCATTGTTCAATGGGTTTCAAAGGTGTTATTTGGGAAAAAAATTGATGAATTCAGGTAAAAAAAAAAAGAATATATATACTGTATAATTCAGTTTGGTGAAAGGATTCGGTTCATACTGTTTTACTTACAACTTCAGTAAAAAAAAATGTTATTTTTCAAAGATTATTGGAGTGTTTCACAAGAAAATACAATTTCAAAAAATAAAAGAAACCCAGATAATTTCAAGTATAAATAGTTTACATTTTGTAAAAAGCAGATTTCTGAAAATTGTCATTGTTTTGCAAATACAATTTCAGTTTTCTACTTCAAAATGTTACATTTAATTCAATGTGTTCCTTGAGTGAAATTACTTTCTACAGCATATTTTAAATGTAGAGGTACATTATTTATATCTCGATCATATTTGCGATGTACAGTCCATGGTCTTTTCATTAACACGACCTGAATCTCTGAAAGGTTTTGGCCCCATTAGCAAGCTGACATCATAGCATGTTAACAAATCTAGTTAATTAGTTTGTTGCTATTGATTGTGTTAATGCATCGGGCGCAGGAGATAGATTGTCCAGTGGCTGTTCTTCCCGCAGTCGCGGGGTGCTATGGTGACCATCAGGGCTGTATATCTACTGATCCCAGAGCGCATGAATCTATGCACCCTTCTTATTGACAATCAGATCATCTTGCATGCTGAGTGAGCCATTGATTTTGCTCTTTCTTTTCTCAGCGCGTGTTCATTTGGGACTTGGATGAAACAATCATCGTTTTCCATTCCTTGCTCACGGGATCGTACGCCAACAGATTCGGAAGGGTAAGTGATGTGTTTTTAAATGCAAACGCAGGCAAATATCGCGGCAGAGTTTAGAAAAATACACAGAAAGAGGGGCTGCTCGGGTACGCCGTCCAGCTTCGAGGAACTCTGAGTTCAGTGTAATTGTTTCTTTTTTTAATAAGATCATCGAGGCCTCGCAGGCATTCGGCTCGGCCTGCAGCTGTCAGAGTTGGATTACAAACCAGTTGCACTGAGAATGTCCATTGACACTTCTTAAGGGTTTTTTTGTCCTTCAGAAATGGTTCATTGTTAAGTTTAATTGCCTGAACTGCCCTTTGAATGAGGTTTGTGTCTTACAGCAAAGATGATGAAAGTTGAGAAACTTTTTCTTTAGTTTTAGAGTTATATATATACTATCTTTACTAAGGCATATTTTTCGATTTGCATGTATTTGATTAAAAATACAGTTATGATATTACTACAACGAGGCATTACTACAATTTAAAATGCATTGTTTTCTATTTTAATATATTTTAAAATGCAATTTATTCCTGTGATGCCAAAGCTGAATTTACTCAATTACTCAAGTCTTCACTGTCATATGATCCTTCAGAAATCATTTTAATATCCTGACTTGCTGCCCAAAAATGTTTTGTTATTATTGTCAGCAGTTGTACTACTTAACTGCTTTTTACATGTTTCTTTTTTAAAGTTCTTAGATTAGTAGAAAGTTTAAAAGACCAGAATTTATTTGAAATAGAAATGTTTTGTAACATTTTTAACATCTTGCATTTATTTTTGATAAATTGAATGCATGCTTGCTAAATAAAAGCTTTTTGGGTAGTGTGTATAAAATATCTAATATTTAATTTGCAAAATGTGTATGAAAATATAAGTATAAATTAGTGCTTTCAAACAATTAATTGCGATTAGTCACAAATAATCGCATCCAAAATAAGTTTTTGTTTACGTAATATATGTGTCTGTACTTTGTCATTTGTTATGTATATATAAATACACACATATACAGTATATATTTTGAAAATATTTAATATAGGGCTGCGAAACGATTAATCGCGATTAATCGCATTCAAAATAAAAATGTTTACATACTATATGTGTGTGTATTGTGTACATTTATTATGTATATATAAACACACATATGTGTATATTTAAAAAATATTTGTATGTATATATATTTATGCTTGCAAATAATTAAAATTATATATAAATATTAATATTTTATATAAAAATCTAACATATATTTCCTTTATGTACATAATAAATATACGCAGTAAACACACATATAGTATGTAAAAATACGCTTTTATTTTGAATGTGATTAATCGCAACTAATCGTTTTGCAGCCCTACGAAATATATTCATTATATACACGTAACATATTTTCTTAAATATATCCATGCATGTGTGTGTATTTATATATACATAATAAATATACACAGTATACACACATACAGTATGTAGACATAAACTTAGATTTTGAATGCGATTAATCGCAACTAATCGTTTTGCAGCCCTACGAAATATATTCATTATATACACACAACATATTTTCCTAAATATATCCATGCATGTGTGTGTATTTATATATACATAATAAATATACACAGTACACACACATACAGTATGTAAACATGAACTTAGATTTTGAATGTGATTAATCGTGAGTAATCGTGATTAATCATTTTGCAGTCCTAATAAATATATTTAATATATACACATAACATATTTTCCTAAATATATCTATGCATGTGTGTGTATTTATATATACATAATAAATATACACAGCACACACATATAGTATGTAAAAATACACTTTTATTTTAAATGCAGTTAATCACGATTAATCGTTTTGCAGTCCTAATAAATATATTTAATATATAAACATAACATATTTTTCCTTAATATATCCATGCATGTGTGTGTATTTATATATACATAATAAATATACACAGTACACACACATATAGTATGTAAACATAAACTTTGATTTTGAATGCGATTAATCGCGATTAATCATTTTGCAGTCCTAATAAATATATCTAATATATAAACATAACATTTTTCTTAAATATATCCATGTATGTGTGTGTATTTATATATATTTTTATCAATATACACAGTACACACACATGTATTATTTCAACAAAAACATTTATTTCGGATGCGATTAATCACGATTAATCGATTGACAGCACTGTTTTTGTGCAAGAGCGACTATATTTTTACCTTTATTTATATTTAAATTATTTCCTTTATTTATAGGATAATTTTATTAAGGCATAATGCCAAATTTAGCAGGTTCAAAAGGGTTATGAACATGCAATAAGAACTAGTTTACTTCTGTGGTTCTTGTATTTGTTTTTTTATACAAACCATCATAAGCTATATTTAAACTTTCAAAACAAACAATTTGGGAAATACGGTGATCTACGATTCTCAGGCTTCGTCAATGATCTCATGGCTTTATTTAACTCACACAGCCGTTCATTCAAAATCACCAAATTTTAATTCCGCAAAAAAGCCCTAAATTTGAGTTCAACATGTGTGTGTTTTTAAACCCTCTTTGTGTCTGAAGAATGTAGAATGCTGCTTCCTTGTTTGAGGGAATAAATCACAGACTTGGCATTTTTTGGCTGAGCTTCTTGAAGGGTTTTTTTTTCTTTGTGGTGAGTGTAGATGACAGCAGCGCTCGGATGTCAGTGGAACGGAGCCCGGCGGCTGGTTTGTTCTCTTTGTTCCTCAGGCAGGGTGTTTGATGGGGGTGGTGTTTTGTTTTAAGGGTGAGGGAGCCCTGGCCCTCGACCCTGCACTGTTTATTTACTTTATCTCGGCTGAGCATGCTGGGTAAAGAAGCGAAACTCTGAGAGCGCCTCAACCGTGTCCACTCTCTCACACACACACACACGCTTAAACTGAGCCGTCGGTGCAGCCTCGTCTGATTTTAAGATCGTTTTCCTAACCAATTTTCATTTATAAGTGTGTGTGTTTCTTTTAAGAGTCAAACAGAATTTTCAATTATTACCATAAAACAGAATAGTCACGTTTCACACTTTCTGTCTTTCTGCACAATTTCAGTCTGCAATTTCAAGAATTTAATGAGAGGATTAGAGGGATTAGAAATGAATTAGAGAGATTAATTTCAAATTTTCTGTTATTACTTTTAAACATACATATTTTAATTGGAGAAGACACAAAATGAGGATTCATTATTTTAGTTTCAAGTACATTAACGTTCAAAAGTGAAGGGTCAATAAGATTTTTTGAAAGAAATTAATACTTTTATTCAACAAGTATATGTCAAACTGATCTAAAGTGATAGTAAAGATATTTATGATACAAAATATTTATATTTTAAATAAATGCTGTTCTTTTGAACTTTTTATTTACCAGAGAATCCTGAAAAAAAATATTCCACAAAAATATTAAACATCACAACTGTTTTCAACATTGAAAGTAATTGAGCGCTAATTTAGCATGTTAGAATAAAAGAATTCTGAAAAATAAAATATAAAATATAATTAAAAAAATCACAATTTCAGCATATTAGAAAGAAATAATTCTGGAAAAAATGATCACAATTTTCACAAAAAACAATTAAGCTGCACAACTGTTTTTAACACTGAAAATAATTTGGCACCAAATCAGCATATTAGAATAAGCATAAAAGAATTCTGAAAAATAAAATAAAAGAATAAAATAAAATAAATAAAAAGTATCAGTTTCAGCATATTAGAATGAAATTATTCTGAAAAAAATTATCACGATTTCCACAAAAATATTAAGCTGCACAGCTGTTTTCAGTACTGAAAATAATTGAGCACCAAATCAGCATATTAAAATAAAAGATTTCTAAAAAAAAAAAATAATAATAATAAAATAAAATAAAAAAGTATGACTGAATAATGAAATTATTCTGAAAAAAATTATCACGATTTCCACAAAATTATTAAGCTGCACAACTGTTTTCAACACTGAAAATTATTGAGAACCAAATCAGCATGTTAGAATAAAAGAATTCTGAAAAATAAAATAAAATACAATAAAAAGAATCACAGTTTCAGCATATTAGAATAAAATTATTCTGAAAACAATTATCTTGATTTCCACAAAAATATTAAGCTGCACAGCTGTTTTCAACACTGAAAAATCAGCACCAAATCAGCATATTAGAATAAAAGAATTCTGAAAAATAAAATGAAATAAAAAGTATCACAGTTTCAGCATATTAGAATGAAATAATTCTTTTCTGAAAAAAAAATCAAGATTTCCACAAAAATATTAAGCTGTGCAGCTGTTTTCAACACTGAAAATAATTGAGCACTAAATCAGCATATTTTTATGATAAAATAATTCTGAAAAATAAAATAAAATAAAAAGTATCACAGTTTCAGCATATTAGAATGAAATAATTCTTTTATAAAAAATCAAGATTTCCCCAAAAATGTTAAGCTGTGCAACTGTTTTCAACACTGAAAATATTTTAGCACCAAATCAGCATATTTTTATGATAAAACAATGCTGAAAAATAAAAGAAATAAATAGTATCAGTTTCAGCATATCAGAATGAAATAACTCAGAAAAATTATCAAGTTTTCCACAAAAATATGAATCTGCACAGCTGTTTGCAACACAGAAAATAATAAGAAATGTTCCTTAAGCGCCAAATCGTTCTTTGTCCTCCACTCTGCTGTCGAAATCTGATTACACGTTGCCCTTCCACCAGAAATATGCTTATCCCATCTACCCTGCAACATGGCAAACCACATAATGCGCTCTTAAATCATATCAGCACACTCATCTCAAACCCTTACATTAAAAACCAAGGTGCTTCACGTTTCTCCGATACGAGGCGTAGATGACATAAACAGTAAGAAAACCCATCGAAATGCATTTCTTCCAGCGAGAGCGTTGAGGAAGCGCTCTATAAATAGAGCAGTGTTGGAGAGCTCACTGCTGTGGTTATCAGTTATCCTAATTGGCATCAGGGCAGCTCGCTCCCATAAAGCTGATGGTTCGGGCCAGCTGTGTGGCCGTCAGCCCTGGAGGGAAAGCTTGTGGGGGGGTTTCGGAGGGGAGGACTTGGCGCCCTTCGGGTGGCGCTGATGTGTGGGGACAGGTGGCAGCGAGAGCAGAAGACCCTCTGGCACTCCGGCCTGCTTGTATTCTTAACTCTCCCGCTGAATGATTGTTTAGATTTAATTGGAGAGGATTCGACGGGCCAGAGAAGTGCACTTTGCATACCTCTCACCACCAAACCTGCTTTTATTAACTGTCAGATACATACGCAGGTGTTTATATTAAGTCCACTGACTGGCAGGCTCAAAATAGATGGGAGGGGAGGAATATTCAGATGTGTCTTAACTAAGAAATAACCTCTTTTTGATTAGGCCATATATTTGAAAGCTTTTTTAATTAAAAGTACATGAGAATAGAGTATGTAAACTGTGAAATTATTGATCGCTTTTTTCATTAACCCTCACGTTCTTTTTCCGAGTCTGAGAGACTCCATGACTCTTTTAATAGCTCTGAAAACATACTTAACATTGAAGTATCAGGTTGATGACTTCCTGTGCTCATGAGAACTGATTATAAACATTATTTTGACTTGCTAACATGCATCCAGCGGCCGCCGTGAAATATATTATTTTAGTTTGGGAGACCTCAGATATAAACAAAGAATAATTGCAATGGATTTTCACATGCAGAAAGTGTGTAGAAGTGAATGCCTGCCAATTTCTTTTGTTTTAATTTCGTGTTATTTTTTTTGTGAGGTCAGCAAATCCAAATATGGATTTCCAACTGTAACTATAATATATAAATTTGCCATTTCACACTTAAAAATTAAAGGTTTAATCCTACATTTTTAATTATTACATTTACGCATACATATATGGAGTCTCTGAATGTCTCAATAGAACATTTAATTTAATTATTTTAATTTTATGTACACAAATGTTCACATGTTTGGGGTCAGTACATTTTTTTTAAAGAAATTAATATATGAAATCAGCAAGGGTGTATTAAATTTAGTAAAAGTGACAGTAAAGACATTTATGTTACAAATGATTTTATTTCAAATACACCCTGTTCTTTTGAACTTTCTATTCACCAAAAAATCCTGAAAAAAAGTTTCCACCAAAATATTAAGCAGTGAAGCTATTTTCAACACTGGTGATAAGAATGTTTCTTGAGCATGAAAAAAATATGAATAAAATATATATACATTGAAAGTAACCATAAGACATGGTACAAAAGATTTCTATTTCGAATAAATGCTGTTTAATGCTTTTAAACTGTAACAAGTATCATGGTTTCCACAAAATATTAAGCAGCACGACTGTTTTCAACATTGACGATAATAAAAATGTTGTTTTGTGCAGAAAATCAGTATATCAGAATGATTTCTGAAGGATCATGTGACACTAAAGACTGGAGTAATGATGCTGAAAATTCAGCTTTGCATCACACTTACTTTTTAAAAAAATAGTAAAATAAAAAACACTCATTTTAAATTTTAAAAATAATATTTCATAATAATACTGAATTTTTTTAAGAAATATAAGCAGCCTTATCTGAAAGGAAAAATATACTAATTTGAAGATTATACGCAGTGTGAACACCAACTAAAAAACCTCATCAATGTCTTTGCTGGTGTTCTGTTCTTCTTGTGTGGTTTCCCCTCCCGCTGTCTGCAGTTAAAACATTTTCATTGTCGAGTGTGACATGTAATCAGTAAAAAGCTCAGGCGTTTCTTCAGGTGGCTTTAAGCTCTAATCCCTGTAGCAGAGCTCTCTGACTCAGCACGGCTGTACAGACACTGGAATAAATCCCCTCCTTTGCTTTCCCCGCTCATTCGCACACTTGCTTTATCCTCTTAATGAACAACCAGAGAGCAGCCACTGATTAGAAAAATAAGCCTGTGTGGAATGAAGATTACAAAAGATGATTTAAAATTGAATACTAGACTAAATATCCATTTAATAAACCCCGTGGCCTTGTTTTAAGCTCAGCTACAGTGTTTCTTTGTTTCTAAACTGTGAACTGTCACTTTAAATACACTGACTCTTAAATATTTGTAGTTCAGGTAAGAAAACTGAAGTCAAAAGTTTACATGTTCTTCAGGTCCCACAAATTCTTTGGTTTTTCAGAATTTTTGTTTATTTGAACCCTTTCTAACAATGACTGTATGGTTTTGAGATCCATCTTTTAACACTGAGGACAACTGAAGGACTCATATGCGACTATTACAGAAGGTTCAAATGCTCACTGATGCTCCAGAGGGAAAAAACATGCATTAAGAGCCGGGGGGTGAAAACTTTTGGAATTTGAAGATCAGGGTAAATTTAACTTATTTTGTCTTCTGGGAAACATGTAAATATCTTCTGTAGCTTCTGAAGGGCAGTACTAAATGAAAAAGATATGATATTTAGGCAAAAAATCTTTATTCTGTTCAAAATTTTTCACCCCCTGAATCTTAATGCATTTTTTTTTTCCTTCTGGAGCATCAGTGAGCATTTGAAGCTTTTGTAATAGTTGCATACAAGTCCTTAGTGTGAAAAGATGGATCTCAAAATTATTCAGTCATTATTGGAAAGGTTCAAATACACAAAATTGCTTAAAAACCAAAGATTTTGTGTGACCTATGTTTCTGAAGAACAGTGGGCAGTTTAACTGTTCAGGACAAACAAGAAACTCATGAACAACTATGACTAAACAAAAAAAACACAGCTTGTGGATTATTCAGGTAACAACACAGTATTAAGAATCAACTGTATGTAAACTTTTGAACGGGGACATTTTAATAAATTCAGCTATTATTTTCTCTTGTGGACTATATGTAAACGTCTTTTATGGTAAATATCTTATTCAGGTCAGTACTAAATAAAAAATAACATTTGGTATGATCCCTCCTATTTTGGTAACATAATGAACATTTTGCAAATTCTGCAAGGTGTATGTAAACTTTTGACAAGTTTGTAATTTTTGTAATGAGCTTCCTTAATGAGTGTTGACTAGGTATTAAAGAGAAAAACACACTGCAGATGATTCATTAACAATTTAGAGAGCATTCACTCCTGTCTTCGTGTCAAGCTCAAACCCAACACGAGATCGCCATTACTGCCAGTATTGCATTACGGTGGAAACTGAATACATTGAATACGTTTTAAAAAAAGAGTCCATTATATTTTAAGTGAGTAATCCATTTTGATTACTGCCAGTGCCCAGGTTTAAACATCACTTGCTAAAGCTGTTTTGTGTAGGAAAATGTGCATCTTCCTGTTTCTACGAAGTTTATATTAAATTCCCCAAGTTCAGGCTTTTCGCAAATAGTTGGAAAATGGTTTATCTTATGTGAGAAGATTGTTTGGGGGAAATGGGGGCGAAATGCATCAGTAGTAATGTGTAGAAAGATGATCTTGGTGCTGAGGTATGTGGACAGTGATATATTTATGATGACACCTTGACCTCAAGCTCATTTCAACTCATCTAAGATTGGATTTTACTGCCTACAAAGTGTAAAATTAAGCCGTGCTTCTTTTTTAGACAAAAATGAAACTCTTAATTCGTAAAACTTGTAGAATTTGCTTAGGCAGAGGTATGTTTTAAAATATGTATTTTATTCTAAAGTATGTGTTTTGATCTATCTATCTATCTATGTATAAATTACTAATTATTTTTAACTAGAAATGGTGTAAATATGGAACTAAATATGAAAAAATGTATGTGAAAATATATGATTGTTAAATGTATCTACAGTAAGTGCTAGGCAACGATTAATCGCGATTAATGCATCCAAAATAAAAGTTTTTGCATACATAATATATCTGTGTGTACTGTGTATATTCATTATGTATATATAAATACACACACATGCATGTATATATTTAAGAACACACAAAAAACTTTTATTTGGATGCGATTAATCGCGATTAATCCTAACCACATGTAAAGATACTATTATATTAGTACTTATTCAGAACTTCTGATATTAGATCTGCCTATATATTCTTTATTTTTTATGTAGAATGGAAAATTAATTATTGGGTTTGTTTTTCAGGATCCACCAACGTCGGTGTCACTGGGACTAAGAATGGAAGAGATGATCTTCAACCTGGCCGACACACATTTTTTCTTCAACGACTTGGAAGTAAGTCCAGAACTTTTTTGTGACTTTTGGGGATTGCCGTTTTTTGCAGTCACCGTAGCTGTCTTCACCCCCTGTGAAGCTTATTGCAAGCCCTCTAATACGGTGATTACTTCTACAGCTTGCTTTCTTAGCGGCCATATTTAAAACCCAGCCCCAAGATGTGGATAAGTCACAACAGAGTGTATACATTACATTACGAGCACAAGAGCAGTCCATTAAAGTTTAAGCCATAGCATCAACAACCATTTAATAGCAGGGTGCCTATTTCTCGCTAACGTCCCTCAGTGGTGAAGTATTACCTCGGAGCCCATGGGACACTATGAATTTTACATGCGCTGTCAGTCTCCCCGGCCCGCGCCCACCACCGCCCCCCTCCCTTCCCTGCCGCCCGGGCCAATTTGTCAGCTTCTAATATTTCTGTACGTGCTCTGACTGTCTGCATGTCATGCTGTGTGCTCGGTGTCTCTGTCCGCTCCGGCCGCAGACTCTCAGTCACGGTCTGGAACCGGCTGCTCTGCCCACTCTGCCTGATTCATGTCGGATCAGTGTAAAATCTGCCCCCGGGGGCAGTTGCTGAGAGGGTATCTAGGTGTCTGTTTGCCCCGCCTGGTGAGGGGTGAAAATGAGACCGGTAGGGTCACTTCTGCTCGTGACTGGCAGCGCTCCACATGTTCACAGCGGTGAAGTTCAGTTTGACCAGATCTGGTGTTGCTCGAGCTAGCACTTCATTTAGTGATTTGAACAGATCAGCGATATGGCTTGTTAAAATAGCTGCAGGTCTGAAAATATGGAGTGTGAAATAACAAATCCACAAACCCTTAAACGCCGGTTTACCCAAAAAATAAAATTCGGTCCTCATTCACTCACTCTTTCGTAGTCCAAGTTTACTGAGGTTAAACCATAGATTTGTGTTAGAAAATGAACTAAATTGAAGTTTTTCTTCACTGGAAATATATCAGTTCAGACAAAACTCTTCTGAATGATTCGTTCACAAAGACATAGATCTGGTTCTGTATCATTTTTGATATACAATCAACATGATCTAAACTTTGCTGAACAACCTGTTGTTTGATTGGTAGTTTATAGTTTTTTAGCATGTAAAAGGCCCATCAGATTTTTAAAAAGTAAATGTAATAATAACTATTATATTGTTAGAAATATTTCAAGATGAACACTTACTGGACAGAAGCAGCTTAGGTTTACTTGATTATACAACACTATCTCACGACCAGTTTGAGATGGCTAATTTATATGAATTTGTACGACATCACTCATCCGATTTGTCTAGACTCCAGTGACGGGGTGGGGTTAGGTGTAGGTCATTTGTATGAATTCATATGATTTGGGAACTCATAAAATATGTACAATTTAGCAAAAATCTTACAAATTTGTATGAGTGAGGCCATACAAGTTTGTACAATTTATCCACCTTATAAAATATGTATGTATTGCCATGAGATTGGGTTGGATTATCCATAAAATTTCAATTTTTTAGAAAAATCATGTTAAAATATGAGTATCAAATATTCTACAGGAACTGTATTAAATTGTATTATTTTAATTTGTCTGCCCACAATTAAAACTACAAAAAGTTTAAAAAAGAATCTTTAAGACATAATATTGGGTATAGATAAAGAGTGGCAACTGATTCTGCATTTTATGCAAGTAGTCTGCTAAACTGTAATAAAAATCCTAATTAATTTACATTACAGTCTATCAGAATTTCATACTTTGATACTTTTTGGCCATATAAATATCTGCAGCTGCACTAAATTGTATATTTGTGCTCTCTTTGGGCCTCTGGATACATTTTTAATGTTTTTAAAGAAGGTTTTTCAGGTTTTTTCAGGTTTCTTTGATTAATAGAAAGTTCAGAAGAACAGCATTTATCTGAAATAGAAATCTTTTGATTACTTTTTTTAATCACCTTTAATTTAAAGCATCCTTGCTAAATAAAGGTATTAATTTCTCCAAGCTTTTCAGTGGTATAGTGTATAATGTTACAAAAGCTTTTTATTTCAGATAAATGCTGATCTTTGGGCAAACAAAAAAATTACTCAACTGTTTTAAATATTGATGATAATAATAATAATAACAATAATAATAATAAATGTTTCTTGAATGGAAAATCAGCATAATGTTTTTGAAAGATCATGTGACACTGAAGACTGGAGTAATGATGCTCAAAATAGCTTTGATTGCAGGAATAAATTACAATTAAAAATGTATCTTAATAGAAAGCAGTTATTTTAAATAGCAAAAATATTTCACAATATTACTGCTTTTGCAGTATTTTGGATCAAATAAATGCAGGCTTGGTGAACGGAAGAGGATGCTTTAAAACCATAAAACATCTTACTGTTCAAAAGCTTTTGGCTGGTAGTGTAATACAAAACATAAATGCAAATTGTTTTTGTCTAAATGTTTATTAAAGAAACCATTAAAAAACTCTATTATTATTTTATATGTCAGTCTTTACAGGGTTAAACTCTGATTCCAGTTGCAGTGGATGATTATCAGTGTATAATAATAATAATAATAAAAAAGGAAACATGCACACATTTTTTAAATCTGAATTTTTTGATTGGATGAAAAAGAGCAGCTTGAACATTCCTCAAAATATCTCCTTTTGCGTTCCACTGAAGAATTAAACGTTTTTTCCTACGTTTTTTTTTAAAACGACACAAGGGTGAATAAACACTAAAAGAACTGCCATTTGTGACTAAACTACGCTTTTAAGCAGCGGACTTTACAGACCAGATCTAACCGAGCCCACTGAACCCACCCGAGCCCAGACACCGCTGGCGAGCCGCTTTCCCTCATCCCCAGAACCCGACACCACTGACCCATTGATTTTCCTCTGCGTCCTGCTCGTGGCTGACCCCGCGGAGGAGGAAATGTTTTGTTTGATACTTAAGTGTGAGGAGAACTGTTGCGGGCCTGCCAAGTCTCATTAGTCAACGGCCTCGCTCTGCTTTTCCTGCCACGAGAACCAGGGAGAAAGAAAATGTTTGTGCTGCCCGAGACATTGGAGTGACGGGGAGATTCCAATCGCACTCATCTTGATCAAAGTTAATTGGCAGCAATTGGCTGTTAAATATTTCCGTATGTTTGGCTACACTAAATTGTGCCCGCTGCACTTTGTATAATAGATTTGCCCCCACCATTTAAAAAAATGAAAATATGACAGCTTTGTGACAAAGCTTAAATGTGGCTTTTTCACAACATCTGTCCTGTATTTCGATTTCGTTTCATGTGTTTAAACCCCTCGCGTACGATTCGGCTGTCGAGGCATCTTGTAAAATGATTGGATTGTGCAATGCGGTGTTTTTCCTTTCTGCTATATCTCAGCAACGGAATTATTACATTTCGCTCTGACACTTTAAAGCTACGGACGTTTCTCTTAAAATGACAACTGCATGCAATAGCAGAAAACTAAAGTAAGGTTTTTCTGTACTTTAATCTGTAGCAGAATGTTGTTCTTTGAACTAAAGGGGGTGTGCAAAAGGACAGACTCAAAAATGGGGGAGAATTTCAAGCTGTAAATAATACCACAGCAGATACGTATTTGAGACCTTGAAGAAATGCACATGCTCGGTCTAATTTAGTCAAAGCCATAAAGGGATTTCCCACTGGCTTTGCACATACAAATGCCTAATGGTGATTGGCGATTGTCAACTGTGTAACTTACACAAATGTGCAAAGGACAGCCGGCACAGTCTAGAAATACACCAGCAGGCTCTCTGCATTTGTGCCAGACTCTTACAATGCTCATTTTGAGAAATAAAACAAGACTAAGACTTCTAAATATCCCTGTTTAGTGTATAAATCCACATGGATATATTTTCTTGTGGTCACATCCTGTGTGATTAAAATGTCAAGGAGTGTTGGTGATGTGTGGGGTCGTGTTGCATTGCTCTGCCTGCTTTGCTTGCACCTGTGTGTGATTGGATTTTGATATATTCTGATAATTATATGAATGTTGATATAGAGTAAACTAATGAAAAAAGCCATGTCGTATTGGTCATAAGGGATCTATTTCACACACACACACACTACTGTGACCTAGCAGACACATAAAGACGCAGAGGTCTTTGAAAAAAGAGACACTCTGCCTTGTTTTTTTGGCTCACTTAATTATTGATATTGTACAATGACAGAATATATTTCATGCTTGTCAGAAATATGATCCTTGTATCGACTGCAGTATATTGATTCGAATTTCTTCATGAGAGGAGAAGATTTTAGTGGTTATTTTCAGGAACCGCAAGTTTGAACTAAAGTAAAGTGTACAGAATGTCCAGTGATATTTTTTTGAAACATTTTATTCAGCGGTTAATTAAAACATAGGTTGCTGAAAAATCTTAAAATATTTCTCTTAAAAACTGCCATGACCTTTTTCATTTTTACATTTATAATTATTTTAAAAAAATTACCAACGTGAACCTGGATCACAAAACCTGTCTTAAGTTGCACAGGTATATTTGTAGCAATAGCCAAAAATACATTGTTTGGGTCAAATTGATTAATTTTTCTTTTATGCCAAAAATCATTAGGATATTAAGTAAAGCTCATGTTCTGTGAAGACATTTTTTTTGCATTTCCTACTGTAAATATATCTTAATTTAATTTTTGATTAGTAATATGCATTGCTAAGAACTTCATTTGGACAACTTCAAAGGCGATTTTCTCAATATTTTGATTTGTTTTTGTTCCTTCAGATTCCAGATTTTAAAGTAGTTGTATCTTGGCCAAATATTGTCCTATCCTAACAAACAATGCTTCATTATTCACTCAGCTTTCAGATGATGTATAAATCTCAATTTCAAAAAATTGACCCTTATGGTTTTGCGGTCCAGGGTCACATATAGTATATTTTGCCATATTTATTTACATGTACTGTAGTACTAAGTACATGACAAAAATGTAAGATTTTTTCATGTTTTTGAGTAATATGCTCATCAAGGATGCATTTATTTAATTAAAAATACAGCAAAATAATAAATTATTGCAACCAAAAATAGTTTTTAAGATGTTTCAAAATAGAATTTATTCTTGTGATAACACCCTGAATTTTCAATACCATTACTCCAATCTTCAGCATCACATGATCCTTCAGAAATCATTCTAATATGTTGATTTGCTGCTCAAGAAATATTTCTTATTATCAATGTTAAAAACAGCTGTCCTGCTTAATATTTTTTGTAGAAAATATTATATGTTTTTTCTAGAATTTTTTGATTTTAAAAACGATCAAAAGAACAGCATTTATTTATAAATGTGACCCCAGACTACAAAACCAGTCATAATGGTCATTTTTTTTTTTTAATTGAGATTTTTAATAATAAATAAATAATGAATAAATAAAGTTTCTGTTGATGTATGGTTTGTTAGGATAGGACGATGTTGGGCTGAGACAACTATTTGAAAATCTGGAATCTGAAGTTGCATAAAAAAATCAAAATAGTGAGAAAATCGCCTTTAAAGTTGTCCAAATGAAAGTCTTAGCAATGCATATTACTAATTAAAAATTAAGTTTTGCTATATTTACGGTGGGAAATGTACAAAATATCTTTATGGAACATGATCTTTACTTAATATCCTAATGATTTTTGGCATGGAAGAAAAAATTTAGAATTTCGACCCCTACAATGTATTGTTGGCTACTGCTAGTGTAAGTACATATGGAATTTCAAATTAATTCACATAATTTTAGCTTTTCAGTGGAAACTAATAAACTAAAATAAACCAGTTAATAATCCTTTAATTTGTTTACATATTTAATTGTATTTAGGAAAAATCAAAGCACAAGAAATAGCATTTTTACAGGACAAATCACACATTTAATATGAGTATAGAGACTCAGTATGCTTAGCATCGTTCTTTTTAGTTGTACCATAATTCTTCTATATGCAATTACCCCAGTTTGTGTGATATCCTGCGTCCAGTACCTGAGTGTGAGGACGTGTTTGGGATGAAAGCATTCTTGTGTGTTGGGTGAGAGGTGGAGTGCGGGTTGGTGTGTGGGAATGTGCGTCTCTGGAGGCCCGGCCGTGCTCCCTCTCAGCGGGGAAGGGCCATGGCTCGCCGGGAGAGAAAACAACACAGAGCCGTCTGCGGGACAGGGTTCTCCTCCCCGGCTCAGCCGAGGTGGGAACGGTTTCAATTATCCCCGGCCGTACCTCCGCCGACGCATACCTGAGGCCAACCCTGTGAGACTGCAAACGGGACGTTTTTAGCACCTCCAGGATGAAGGGGCTTCGCTTATCAGTTTACAAGTGGTGTGACTTTTTTTCTTTTAGACGTTAGATGTCACATTTACCAACACAGCGTTTTAGTCTAACATCATCTTAGATTTCAATTTATTCTCTCGGTTGTTTAGGTAGATAGCTTTGTTATTTAATATACAGTATTTCTGGCCAATCCCACAAGCAAATGTTCCATCAAAATTCCTCGAGCTCCTTGGACCAAACCAAAATAGAGGAGTGACTCTTTTGAAAGTGAAATAAGTCATTATCATAACTTTCCCTGCGCGTGTTGTGTGTTCGGGAAGGCGATTGACTCTGTGGATTTAATGTGTTTTTACGTCTAGACGCAGGTAGTGTCTTTTGGCTGTCAGGGGTTCAGAGGTCCCCAGGCAGGAGCCCCGATGTGTTTTGGAATGACTAAAAAGAGAACGGAGAGCTTTTAAAGTCGGCCTGTCTATCTTCTCTCAGCATCGGCCCCTCTCTTACCCAGCAGCCCACAGTAATGGGGTCTAAAAGCAATAAGGGTTGTGCGACTACGGAAAATGTAGTGTTACAAACAACGTGGTGACAAATGATCGTTTTGAAGTCATCCTTATACATAAATACAGAGTTTTTTTAGATTGAAGCAACGTTGTGTTTTAAATTAAGATCCTTGATTTAGACAAAATGTACATTTGATATCATTTGAAACTGTTAATAAGAGCAGGCTTTTCTTTTCTTCCTATTTGGACGGACTTTTGTTTTAACTGGCGTCACACCTATAATAAATGCAGTGGAACGTTTGGCTCTTTGACGTGTGTTGATGTACCAGACCGTGTTTGACCAAATTCAAACCATATTTTCCATTATCTTTTCTCCATCATATTCACTTGAAGATCTGGGGCTGGATTCATGAAATATTATTCTCAACCTGGTTGACGAGACACGAAATACGTCCCAATAAGTACATATCACTGCAGTTTCCAACAGAAATGCCCACTGAGTGGGCATTTTTTTTTTCCTGGAACAAATGAATGTACATATGGTACGTTTTATGTGACATTGGTTTTATACGTGTCACTGCACTTCTGACTTAAAGTGTCTATTGAGTGGTGCTGTAACTGTAATGCTTCATGACGTTTTAAAATAACGTACCGATAAGATGAACAAAAGCTAATCGCAAGCACTCTTTCATCGTGAGTCATGTTTTTTCACAGGATTCGTACCGAAGGATTCCGCATCCTAAGTTCACTTCCATGCCGCTTTAACTACCGAGCAAGTTGTTCCAACAGATATGTCCACTGAGTGTCGCTAAAACAGTGTTTGTTTGTTTTTTTTTCCCCGGAACAGATGAATGTACATATGGTACGTTTTATGTGACGTTGGTTTTGTATGTGTCACCGCAGTTCTGACTTGAAATGTCCATTGAGTGGCACTATAACTCTCATGCTCCGTGACGTTTTAAAATAACATACCATCTGCACTATACCTAAACCTACACGATAGTATTAACAAAAGTGAATGTGACGTAAAAACGCATCGCAAGCATGCCGTTTTAGCTTGTTTTAGCTGTTAGCTCTTTCATCGTGAGTCATGATTTTCACGGGATTCGTACCGAAGGACTCCGCATCCTAAGTCCAGTTCCTTGCCTGCTGAGCTACCGAGCAAGTTATTCCAACAGAAATATCCACTGAGTGGCACTAAAACAGTGTTTGTTTTTTCCCTAGGGCTGATGAACGTACATATGGTACATTTTATGTGACGTTGGCTTTGTATGTGTCACCACAGTTCTGACTTGAAATGTCCATTGAGTGGCTCCGTGACGTTTTAAAATAACATACCATCTGCGCTACACCTAAACCTAGCCGATAGTATGAACAAAAGCAAATGTGACGTAAAAACGCAATTGCAAATTTTTTGATTTCTCATCTTTCAGCTCTTTTATCGTAAGTCATGTTTTTCACAGGATTCGTACCCAATGATTCCGCATCCTAAGTCCAATTCCTGAGCTACCGAGCAAGTTGTTACATCCGGAAAGCAAAGCATGGAGCTGTAATCATAACTGTGTACAAAAACAATTACAAGTCCTCACTGTTTTACCGCCTCTATTGTTCATTTTTGTTGGTAACTGCAGTGATATGTACTGCAGTGATACGTATTTCATGTAAGGTTCCCACAGGTGCGGGCTTGTCTTATTCTTTATGAATAGAGTTAAGAATATTTAGTATCGGAAGTATTGTAGCGTATCATGTGAAATTTCTTTCTTAAGGAGATTTTCATGAATCCAGCCCCTGGTCTTTTCTGTCTTTGTACGACAGAGTGCGAAAAGCCTCGGTTTTAGGAAGGTCGCGCTTCCAGAGAGCTTTGTTTTACTCGGCTGTTTGAATTCCATGACTGTTCAAGCGCAAACTGTGGATTGGAATGAAGTGGGTCTAAAGAACTCTCTTTGTTCTCCATATCCTGTGTCCGACCCACAGGTAAGCTGCACCCTCCCTCTTTCCCCTCTACCTCTCTCACCCTTTGCGTGGGCCAACTGTGGTGGGAAAGTGAAGGGGGGGCAAACACTGGGGTCATGAACCCCCCTCACAGACGGGGGGATGACAGACCCTGCCAATGGAGTGGCAGCATTGAGAACCTGCGAACCATGGATTGGGCTTTTTCACATGGACTTAGCTTGTAGGCTTGGAGGAATGTTGTGATGATGGCTGTAATCACTCACACTGTGCCTTTGTTACCTAGGACGCTCACCTGTGTGGGGAGCCGCTTCCTTCTCCAGGCCGAGCTTTAGCGGTGTTTAGGGTCCGGCCCAAAGGCACGGCCAGGGATGAAAGCTCCTGAGCTGAGAGAGAGAAGGGGGGGGGGCGGGGGGACAGAGGTAGCCAGGGAGGGTAATGCAATACGGATGTTTCCAGCTCGGGACGAGAGGGAAAGTGAGGTTTGTAGTTTTAAATAATCATTTTCTTTTTTGACATTCTGCAGCAGTCGCTTCTGTGCAGTCGGCAGCAAAGCCCTTCCTCTGGCCAACAGGAAGAATCAGCCAGTCCGGCCTGATTGCTTAATGACAGATGCCAGCCGAACAAAGGAGGCTCTGATAGCTCGCATAAATGAAAAGGTTTTTCTAGGCCTGGATAGTCAGAGGAGGAACTGAAAGGAAAATGAGAGGGACTGAATGGAAATAGAGAGGAGCTGATTTCAAGGTGTTTATTTTGTAGTTTGTTAAGCTTCGCTTGCAGTTTCCCAGAGTTTTTCCCACACGTTTACACTTTTTTTTTTTTTACCGGGAACTTCAGATAGTTTAATGAATGAGAAGGGATCAAAAAATTGCTGAGTGTTTGTGTAAGACGTAATTGTGTACGGATTGCAGAGGAGCATCTTCACACAGCCTACAGTAGGAACATCTGGTGTTAGTTAGCAGCGATTGTAGGTTTGTAAGAACCACTGCTTGCTGAACAAGGAGAAGTACAATAAAAAAAAAGAGACAGACCTTTTTGCACTGGGTCACACTCAACCTCATTGCCATCTCAGTTTTTCCCATTTATTAATTTACATACACACAGGAAACACATAGGAAATATATACATATGTGCAAAATGCAAATCACAAAAATAATAAGAATATGCCTGTTGCAAAATCTTTTTCTTATGGGAACACGGCTTCACTGTTTATTAATAATTGCAAAAAAATTACTATGAAAAAAATCTAAAATCATTAAAAGAATGAGATATGAGATTGTTGCATATTATTTTATTATTATTTTTAGGGAATAAAAATAATTTAACAACTGCATCACAACCATTTATTCACTTATTTTATTATTTTTTATTTTGAATAATTATTTCATTATTTTTTTATTTGATCTTTTAATCTTTTACTTTTGGGGGGGAAACTGCTTTACTGCTTATTAATAATTGAAAAAAATTACTGTGGAAAAATCTAAAATCAGTAAAAGAATGAGATATGAGATTGTTGCATATTATTTTATTATTATTTTTAGGGAAAAAATATTGTAACAACTGCAACTATTTATTCATTTATTGTATTATTTATTCATGTATTTATTTAAAAAAAATATTTTATTATTTTTTTTATTTTATCTTTTTACTTTATCTTTTAATCTTTTATTATTATTATTATTTTTGTTTTGTGGGACAACCGCTTCACTGCTTATTAATATTTGAAAAAAATATTTACAATGAAAAAATCTATGAGATTAAAAGATAGATATGAGATTGTTGCATATTATATTATTATTTTTAGGGGAAAAAAAATATTTTAACAACTGAGTCACAACCATTTATTAATTAATTAATTTGTAATAATTATTTCATTATTTTTTATTTTATCTTTTTAAATTGATATTAATATTTTATTTTTATGGGAAAACTGCTTCATGGCTTATTAATATTTGAAAAAAAAAAATCTAAAATCATTAAAAGAATGAGATATGAGATTGTTGCATATTTATTATTATTTTTAGGGAAAAAAATTAACAACTGTGCTACAACCATTTATTTATTTATTTATTTATTTTATAATTATTACATTATTTTTTATTTTATCATTTTACTTTATCGTTTAATCTTTTATTTTTTATGGGAGAACTGCTTCACTGCTTATTAATATTTGAAAAAATATAAACTGAAAAAAATCTGAAATCATTAAAAGAATGAGATACGAGATTGTTGCATATTATTTTATTTTTACTTTAAGGGGGAAAAAATTGACAACTGCATCACAACTAATTTATATACAAATTCGGATCTTTCGATCTGTGTATTCACCATAGAATTCTGAAAAAAATGCACTTAACTGTTTTAAATATTGATAATAATAATAATAATAATAATAATAAATGTTTCTTAAACAGCAAATCAGCATATTAGAATGATTTCTGAAGGATCATGTGACACTGAAGACTGAAGTAATGATGCTGAAAATTTAGCTTTCATCATTCTATAATATATTCAAATAGAAAGCACTTATTTTAAATAGTAAAAATATTTCACAATATTACTGCTTTTGCTATATATTGGATCAAATAAATGGAAGCTTGGTGAGCAGAAGAGAATCTTTAAAAAAAACATTAAAAATCTTAGTGTATGTATAGTGTTTAACATGTTTTAAACTACATTTCTGAGCTCTCCCATTTATCATTGACCCCATTACCTTAATTGAATTTTGTACCACCAGCTCAGTCGTGTTATACTTCCTACGATATTTTCAGCATCTCTTCCTTTCAACATAACACCTTCTTGAAGATACCTTCAGCCACCCTTGAAGATCAACCACATGCTGTACTTAACCACTTAAAGCTGGCCCATCCTCGGTCATTAGGCTTAACGGTGTTTACGAGTGCTTAAGAAGCCGCCCTAATGAGTCTCATGAGTTACTGTAAGACATTAGGACCGGGCGGCTCCATTAGGGTCCGGGTGCAGCTACCAGAGTGGCAGTCAAGTGGTTTATGTGGGCTCCAGCTGTGTGCAGTAATTGCTAGAGGTTGTGCATTCTTTCTCTGCCCTCACTTTCATCCCGGAGGTCTGGAAGCCCACAACATGACTGTTAATTGTGTGTCGTAATAACCAGCGAATTAAAAGGCAATGTAAACATGCGGCGTTTCCGTCGATGGGAGATGGGAACGTGTTAAGAGACCGAGGCAGCTGTGCATGCACTCGGATGGGGGTGGTGCTTCTGGAATGTGTTTTAGGTTGGAAGTATTTCAGTATATTTTATTTATCTGAAATGGCGCATTCGTCATCATAACCGTTAATGCTCAGGATTAAACGTCGCAACTGGGGCCCTAGTTTTGTGTAATGATTTTGGCCTGTCCAAAGGTCCTCTTTGGAAAACAAATTGGTACTTCAGAAGTATTACAGATCCATTGCTGAGTATCTAGAAACAGATTACACAAATAGCTTGAGGAGTTCCTGAGCGGCGGCTGCAATTGGCAGTCCATCTTTCGGCCCCGCAACACTCCGAGTTCTCCATGTGAGGTCACCCCGGCTCCCCCCTCACAAACGCCCCGGCCTCTAGCCCCCCTCCCCCTTATCTGAGCCTGTGGAGCCCTGGAGAGGAGGAGCAGGGCACCGGGTCAAAGTCTTTTCCTCTTTGGATCTCGAGGCTTGCTGGGAGAGGCTTGGCGAGAGAATGGCTGCATTAGAGCAGGGGTTGGGGGTCAAGATTTTAATTCTGTTAAAGAACAGCTGGTTTGAGTTTCTCTTCACGTCGCTCTCCCCTCCCTCTCCCCACAAATCCAGAGAGATGAAAAATTTGTTCAGAGGGGAACCAGTAAAATAAAAAAGGTTTACGGTCTAAAGCGCTTACCCCTACCCTGCTGTAGCATTAGACAGGAATGCAATAACGTCAGCATTTGGCCAGGTTCAGATTGAGTTAAAACAAGGAAGTCCTTTTTGTATTTTTGTGTCTTAGCAGCCTGTTGAAAGTTAATTAAAAGGCTGAAAGTTCTGGAAAGGAAATTCGAAAGAATGGCTAAAAGGAAATACCCCCTTCTAAAATCCAACTACCAACTAAATTGTTAGATTAAACTCAAAATATGAATGAAGCTTTAACAGAAGAACTGCCAATGTCAACTTTTTCTTTTTACTTCGTTGGATTGGGTTTTATTTATAAATGTATATTATATATATATATATATATATATATATATATATATATATATATATATATATATATATAGGCATGTGTATATTTTGTATAATTATAATCAGAAATTAAACCCTATACGTGCAAAATACAAGGTTTAAAATAGAGGTTTAATTCATCATGATTGTAATTAATATGGTTGTATTTAATCTATGATAGGCAGATAGATGGATAGATAGATAGATAATTTATGCATTTCTATAGTGAGGTTTAATTCATAATTATAAACAAATATATATTTTAAAAAAACATACATATATACCTCACTCTGTATACATATACCATATATAGTGTTTAATATAAAAATATTTAATATTTTTATTTTATTTTTTTAAATAACTATTTTTACATATATATATAGTGTTTTAATTTTCTTGTTTAATATATATTTTATTAGAATTGTAAGAAACACATTTTAAGTAATTTTTTAAAAAGAATTTAAATGTAATTTTATTTTTTATTTATTTTATTTTTTTATATATAATATAAATGTGACCCTGGACCACAAAACCAGTCATGAGTTGCATGGGTATATTTGTAGCAATAGCCAATATTACATTTTATGGGTCAAAATTTTTCTTATATGTCAAAAATCATTAGAATATTAAGAAAGATCATAACAGATATTTTGTAAATTTCCTACCATAAATATATCAAAACTTATTTTTTGATTAGTAATATGCATTGCTAAGAATTTCATTTGGACAACTTTAAAGGCAATTTTGTTGATTTGCAAAAAATAATTACGATATTAAGTAAAGATCACGGTCCATGAAGAAATTTTGTACATTTTCTACCGTAAATGTATCAAAACTTAATTTTTTATTAGTAATATGCAGTGCTAAGAACTTCATTTCAACAATTTTAAAGGCAGTTTTCTCAATATATAGATTTTCTACACCCTCAGATTCCAGATTTTTCAAATAGTTGTATCTCGGCCAAATATTGTCCTATTCTAACAAACCATAAATGAATGGAAAGCTTTCAGATGATGTATAAATCTCAAATCTCAAACTGACCTTTATGACTTTTTTTGTGGTCCTGGGTCACATATTTTTTTTGAAATATGGGGAAACGCATTTTAAGTTTATATTTTTCAATTATTTTATTTTCTTCCAGATGATTTTTGGAACACACAAGCCGCCAACTCTGTCTTTCCATGTGATTTTTGTTTGATTTGAATGCTCATGCCCTGCTCGCTAACATCTCGAGCTCTTGCGAGGGGAGGGGGGAGAGGACGACTATAAATGGAAAACTAATAACAGATTTTCAGTCTGCTTTCTCCAAAAAGCTGGCCTCAGGCTGTGTTGGTGTGTGGCTCGGCAGCAATCAGAGGTCATAATTTCATTGGCGGTTAGCATCAGGTTCAATTTTTCTAGTACGTTACATTTACCAGAAAGTCTGGTTTGTGTTACTGTGTACACTGGCTGAATCAGCTCTGAGCTGTAGAATCATTCAGCCTCTCCAAGAAGTGGAGACCCCAAAGGGGGCACAGACGCTCTCATTATCCCACAGCTATCTCTTTGTTCAGGCACCGGACTCTGGACTAACAAGCCGATTCTACCTTTTTCGGAGCCTACCGATCTCGTCCCAATTGATTTTACGTAGCAAAGATGTGAATATCAAGAGATCCCCCTAGTGGTAGTGGCCAAATGAGTCAGATCCCCCAGTCCCCTGATGATGGTGTTTATTTTTATTAAGATTTAGCAGGTGGGAGGATAGAGGCTGGAAGTGGTTGAGGGTTGATTTGAGCTTAGCCTTCAACTGGGAATTCCACAGTTGTTGACATTGTTCACTTCATGGATTCAGGCTGCCAGATCGAAAACAATTTTGCACATGAAAACCATTAATCAAATTGGTATATTTTAATTCCAACCAGCTCACCTTTGCTTTTGCTTGTTTTCAGGAATGCGATCAGGTCCATATCGACGACGTGTCGTCGGACGACAACGGCCAGGATCTAAGGTGAACTTAGCACCATGCTAGCCCCTTCACAGATCTGACTAAACCCGAGCTCAAAAGTCACTCTCTCTTTTTCTCTTCTCTCTGTTCAGTACATATAATTTTAGCACAGACGGATTCCACGCTGCTGCCACTAGTGCCAACCTGTGTCTGGCCACCGGCGTACGAGGAGGTGTGGACTGGATGAGAAAGCTCGCCTTCCGCTACAGACGAGTAAAAGAAATTTACACCACCTATAAAAATAACGTCGGAGGTAATCCCCCAATAAACTGCTTTGCTAAAATTGCTGGGGAAGAGGGGTGGTGTGTCAACAAAAGCACTCATAAGTTTCTCAAATAATCCCTTATGCAGAAACCACTTGGTCTGGGTAAATTTTGAAATTTCTCAAAGTATTCGCAGGACGGTCCAACTCAAACAATGTTGCTGTTCATTTCAGGTCTGCTTGGCCCGGCCAAAAGGGAAGCCTGGTTGCAATTGCGAGCAGAAATTGAAGCCCTGACTGACTCCTGGTTAACACTGGCACTGAAAGCACTAACATTAATCCACTCAAGGTAGGCCTTAGCACGAGCGAATTATATAGAGCCCATCTCTGATACACATAAATCAGCGAGAGTCCCAGTACCTCAAAGAGCACTTGAGGGACAACAATTAAAAATCCATTTATCATGGCGCGTTCTTCATGACGAATGGCGCTCCTACTTAACCTCGTCCTCCCTTGTCCGCTTTAACTTGACGTAATTTCAATTCCAGATCAAACTGTGTGAACATCTTGGTGACCACAACACAGCTCATACCTGCCCTCGCCAAGGTCCTCCTGTACGGACTGGGAGTAGTATTTCCAATTGAAAACATTTATAGCGCCACGAAAATAGGTAAGTGCGAGCTCAACTACCTGTGTGTGTGAATGGGCTCTATTGGAGTGTGGCCGTAATTATGGCGATATTACGTGTAAACAGCGCGAGACACATGGCGTGTGATTGGGTAAGGCTGCAGAAGTGGCGGACACACGAGAGGGTTGATGTTCAGGAAGAGGTCTAATCAGGCTGGGATTATTTTCTTGGAGCTCAGCCTGAACTGGGCCTCTCCTTTTCAGGTCTACATATGAAACCACTTCGGCAAATTTATGTCATTCCACTTTGACATTTTTTTCTTCTTTTTCGGCCTCTCCGCTTTTTCGAATGCAAAATAAACACCAACCTTTACTTTCGTACTTGCGTTCGCGCAAAGCTCCAGCGCCTCCCTCGCTGCGGCATTTGCATGTGAGGTTGATTTAGCTTGTTAAACTCCATTTGTCCCACGTTCTGGGAGGAATAAAACACAGTTAATGCTTTTCAGACTACTTTTATCTGAGCATCGATCTTATCGTATCTCCAAGCCAAGGCAAAGTGTTTACACTGCGTAATTTTGTGTAACTTATTGCGTATTTAAAGAGCCCCTCACCGGGGCTGGATCTTGGATGTGGCTTCCTTGCTTTCCACACCAACCTAAACCTGTTTCTCCTCTCCCCAGGAAAAGAGAGCTGCTTCGAGAGAGTAATCCAGAGGTTCGGGAGGAAAGTTGTTTATGTGGTGGTGGGGGACGGCGTGGAGGAGGAGCAAGGCTCGAAAAAGGTATGAAGACGCTTGGAACTCTACCCTTAAACCTTTAGTTTCTTCAGTCCGTTCCTTTAAAATGGATCAGCCAGAGAATGATTCTTGCATTGTAATCAGCTCAATTCCTCTGACAGCTTGAATGTAAAGGGAGGCGAGATGACATAATTACACGTTCATGCATGTGACTGTGCCGTTTCACCGTGTGTAATGCTAGACAAGTCCTCTCAGGCATGTTAAAGGGGCCGGTTCGTAAATATAACATGCGTTTAAGACGCTTAAATCGTTGTTAGGAACATCAGGACTGTTATTTTCCAATCTCTTGTTGTTTAAACCAGATTTATGTGTATTCAGAACATTTAGAAGCCACAAAGCCTGGAATTATTCATTATGTAATTAATTATCAAAGCAGCCTGTTGTTCAGACAGGTTACAAACAGCTAAAAACATGTTGGTGTGATTATTATATTGTGCCAAGAGATCCGTTCCATGTTGTCAGTTAATCATGCAAGGAATGTGAACATGGGAAGTTTAAGTTTTACATGTCAGTCCCCATTTCCTCCAAGACAAAGTGTTTAGACGCAGCACAGGGGATTTTTAATAAGTCCTTGGCACTTAGGAAACATGGCTTAATATAAAATGCCACAGTTTTGTCAGATACAACACGAGTGTCAAGGGTGACTTTGTATGAAACCACTAAAGCAAAGTTAAACCTTTGTATACTTTAGTTTTTCTTTTCGTCGTATCCCAGAAACAATTCCTCCTCTAGTTAATAACTCGACCGAGGCAAAAGGAGATAGCATCTCTGGCTTTTAAAGTTAAAAGCAAAGACAATTTACAAAACAAAAGAAAAGAGTCTTTTAAGGGTCAGTGCAAGCTTCTCTAAGCGGAACATATGCCTGAGAGAGGCTATACCTTTGATAAGGCTCAGTAATGGGTTGTGTGTGGACGACTCTGAGCTGACAAGCTTCTTTCATTCTGGCAGAATCATATTTCCCTGTGGCCTCTCCCAGGAACAATGCCTCATTTGCAATGTTGTGTTCGGATAAGTTTGTGCAGAGGTGCTGTATATATATAGTGCGTTTAATAGTTATTTCCCACCGGGCCTTTCATTTTCCTGAGGAGTAGTAAAACATTTTGCTGTGTTTTCTAATAGGGCCTTCGATGTTTTATATATTTTAAATATTTTTATTATATTTTTACAACAATATTCAAATATATTCTTAAAATGTATACAACTACTCAAATTAAAAGGAAAAAACTATATATATATATATATATATATATAGATATAGATATATATGAAATTGCTTCACTGCTTACTAATATTTAAACATCTAGCCGCCAAATTATCCTGCATAAAACAAAAATGCGAAAACAGGAAATGATGTCATAAAAGAACCTCTGAATGATCTCATGACTATCTGTCTGAAAGCTCAGATTGTACAATATCATGTGGTGTGACTCCCCAAAAATGAAATCATATGTTATGAATGAATAATGGTATTTATTATTTTTATTATATATCTAAAAAAATGTATACCTTGAACAACATATTTAAAAACCTTTTTTGACATTATTAAAAAGTATTAAGATACACGTTTATTCAAGGTGTAAGAAAAAATGTGTTTTAATTGGTAACACCACATGACATTTTGTCATTAAATTGAAAATGGCCTAAATATTTTTCTTTTTTTAACATATGAAACCAACATGAACCAACAAGAGTACATTTGTTTAAAACCAAATAAAAAAAAAGAATAACAGTTCAAAAAATGTTTTAGATATTTAGAAAAGTATTCAAAATGTGATCAAATGTAATCCATTGCATTAATAAAGTAATTGAAATAGTTACACTACTTAACACATTATAAATAGGATAACTTGTAATCTGTAACATTACATTTCCGAAGTCATTTCCAAAGTCACACCACATGACATTTTGTCATGAAATTGAAAATGGTTTTATTTTTTTTTCCATATGAAATCAACATGAATAAAAAAGGACATTTGTTTTGAACTAGATTTTTTTAAAAGTAAATAACAGTTGAAAACTTTCATTAGAAATTTCGAAAAGTAATCAAAAAGTAATCTGTTATATTACTTTAATAAAGTACCTGAAATAGTTACACGACTTACTGCATTTTAAATTGTGTAACTTCTAATCTGTAACCTATTACATTTCCAAAATCATTTCCAAATTCATGTTATGTGGTTACACCACAAGACATTTTGTCATTAAATGAAAACTAATGACTAATGTCTGAACATTTTTTTTTTCATATGAAATCAACATGAACATTTGTTTTTTTGAAAGCGAATAACAGTTGAAATCTGTAACCTATTATATTTCCAAAGTCATGCGATGTGGTTATACCACATGACATTGTCATTAAATTGAAATGAGTCTAAACGTTTTTTTTTTCATATGAAATCATTTGATGAGAAAATTAGTTTTAAACAATTTTTTTAAAGTAAAAAACAGTTGAAAACTTTCATTAGAAATCTTGAAAAGTAATCAAGTGTAATCCGTTACATTACATTACCGTTACATTACTAATAGAAGTGTAATTAAAAAGTAATCAGTTAATAAACTCAGTTAATAATCAGTTAATAAAATAACATTAATAAAGTAACTGAAATAGTTACACTACTTACTACTTTTTAAATTGTGTAACTTGTAATCTGTAACCTTATACATTTCCAAAATCATTTTACAAGTCATGTGATGTGGTTACACTACATGACATTTTGTCATTAAATTGAAAATGGTCAAATGAACAAAAAACTTTTTTTTTTATTTTTTGAAAGCAAAATAACAGTTGAAAACTTTAATTAGAAATGTAGAAAAGTAATCAAAAAGTAATCAGTTACATTACATTAATAAAGTAATTGAAATAGTTACACTACTTACTACATTTTAAAAAGGGCAACTTGAAATCTGTAACCTATTACATTTCCAAAGTTACTGAGCTGTCAAAATGTGACATTTTTTATTATTGTTTTTTAAAATGATGTTTACTGAGTCATCTCAATGCTATGGTGCTGTTTCGGTGGTTGTAGTTTGTAAGTCCTTCTTCTTCTCAAGTCTCGTGTGATGTTACGGGCCATCGAGGCTGTTCAGACGGCACTCATGGGCGTGATTGTTTTTCTAAGTGAAGTGTTCATTGCAGGTTTTGCGTTTCTTTATTTTCTCTTTCATCCTCAAACAACTCTCTCTTTCCCTGTGTCTTTCCAGCACAACATGCCTTTCTGGAGGATCTCTAGTCACTCTGACCTCATGGCCCTGCACCACGCTCTGGACCTGGAGTACTTGTAGCACTGTGACGGCCCTGTCGCTCTGTCCCAGGCCGTGCGGGGGCCCTGCAGACCCAGAACCCAGCACCGTCAGCCTGCTGCGTCGCCCGAGCGTCTGCGTTCCGACAGCACCAGACCAAAAACAAAACCGTTCACACACACAACGTAGAGAGAGAGAGCGACACGCTCAGCGTGTTGACACATGGCCGCAATTCGTCTTAACCCTAAACCTTTTTCGAAGTGGAGGAGAGTGAATTTATGGCGCTGCAGCTGCTGGCCCTGGTTACTGTGAATTGGCTTTTTTTTTCAGAAGCCATCAAAATGTTTTACAGCCCTGTCTACGCGGGGGACTCGGCAAGGGTTCACACCTGTGACAAAAACTGAGCTACCGATGCCTTTGGAACTCAGCAGGACTCCGATCCCACTGCGACTTGGTGTAATGTTTTGTCTCTTTATGTCTCAACCGATGGTACAAAGACTTTTTCCTCGTTTCGCCAGCCCTTTGCCCTGGACGTCCTACGCTTCTTATTTATAATCTTCGAGAGACTTTGCGGAGCGGCACCGGCCCCGAAAAAAGAGACTTGTGCCTTTTCGCATCACAGAGTACTTTGATTCCACTACACCGAGAAGTTTATGGAGAAAAAACGAAAAAAGAAAAGGATTTTCTAAGTAATTTAAGGAAAAAAAATTTAACGAAACATTATTTACATTGCAGAGACAATCATGTACAGATGTTTTTTGTTTTTTTTTGAGTGTGTAAATTTGTAATCACTGGACTATTCCTTCCTATATTGATAAGGTACATGCTGTGGAAAGCTGTTTCAATGGAAGTACGTGCGTAAAGGCGTTGGCGCAGTAGCTCGTGCAAAGCCTGAAAGTGTTGACGTGTTCGAGGTTTCATTCAATAAATAAATGTAGATAAGGATTTTTTGTGATAATTGTTTTGTCATGACCAAAAGCATGGATGTCAAGTGTCAATAATTTCGTATTTTTCTCCAGTGATGTTTTGTTTCCTCCTTTGTACGCTTTGCTCCTCAAAGGTGGTGAGAACTTGTAGAGACTTTCTCCACGATGAAATGTGACTCTTTCGGTCAGGATTTCATAGCGAATTAAATCCCAACGGTAGCTCAAACTCCAAGGAAGAACATAAGCAGCATAATAAGAATAATAATCTTCTGAATGTCAAGCTTCAAACTGAGTGTAAATGTCTGTATCCCCAGTACTCGGTATCTCCTGCCCGAGCTGGACGTTGAACCTCGGCGTCCGCGACGGGCGTTTAAGCTTAAATAGGTTTTATTATCTTTTGTACCGGCGCTAAAGCAGAAAGTCTTGTACAGCAAGTGTAATTTTGTATGAAGTAGTCTTTTTATTTTGATTGTGTCCACTTGGAAATCGCTGTAGTTGGATTTTCATGATGCATATTGGTAGTTCTAAGGTAACTGTGGACTGGAAACTCTAGCTCTTAGACTTTAAGAAAGAAAGCCACTACTCACTCACACCTACACACATATACACACTCGCTCTCTCTCACAATGGAGTTGAGAACATACATGTGCTATCGACTGTGAATTTCCCCAGCTAACTCGATCTGTTTTTAATTTTCCCTCCCGGCACATGATGATGTTCGGCTCCTGCAGGTGAGGTCGTCTTCTCTGGCCTAGTTTTTCTCACCACATTTACAATTTCACCCCTCTTATTGCATCGCCCGCCACCCCCCGTACCGGGGAATCACATTTTGCTGCTAGATCACGGTAACAGTAGATGTTTTCTAGATTGAACACACATTTTTTTAAATAAATGATGCAATCATAATGCAAACTGGAAATAATTTACAATATGTGGGCCTCATTGTGAAACACAGTTTGTTGTGTCTGCAAAAAGATGTGTACAGATGTTTTTGACATTTATTATTTGATTGTGTTTAAATTAATAAAAACTGATTTGTGAACTGTTACGCACATTTTTCCCTTTTTGCAAGTGATTGAAATGGTGGCTCTGCAATTTTCTGCCTCGGAGTTTGTATTTATTGACTGTTTGGTCCTGCGATCAAATGCCCCCAAAATTAAGTGTTTCAGAATGGTGGTTTTTCTGCGACTGATGAATGTCCAGAGATCATCATATTAACATTTTACATATACGCAAGCACAGAAGGATACTTTATAAAAGTCCTATTTTGTAGGACGGGAATGTACATTTGTGTGGCCTCTTCTGTCGTTTGGTGGGCTGCAATTCAGCATTTCCCCCTCCGACAGATTCTCAGACAACACGTCATATATGGCACTTTTGTTTAAAACATCATAACTGATGTAATGCCATATAAAGCTCTCCGTCCCTCTCATCTTTGCGCAAAGCAACTGTTAAAACAATATGTGGGATTTCAAAGTGTACATTCAAAATCAATGTGTTCAGTTTATTTTAGGGGACTAGATGTCTTTTTGTTATGATGTGTCTGATCATGTTCTTTATAAAGACAGAAGGAAGCTGATTTTCTCGATTCAGATGAGGGGAATTAGCTGTAATCATGCTACACAGGCACCACAGATTTGTCAGTCGGGCGGTTAGTGTTATTCTTGGGGATAGTTGAAGGTGAAACCCTCACCTAATTGTGATTTTTCTGTGCAGCACAGCCAAATGCTTCCAATAACAGCTCCTCTCCACAAATGTTTCCCTGTGTTTTTCGAAAAAACACACCGCATGGCCACTTGCAGTTGGGAGTTGAGTTGGTTTATATAACACATGAAAAATATTTATGAGGCTGATTTTATGAGGTGGCCAAAATGAAGATGTAACGAGAGACTGGCAGAGGAATACAGGCGTTCCTGCAAGCTCTCAGAAGAATCAAGCATTCATGGAATCTTATTTTACACGGCTCTGTTCTTCAATATTGATGTCAATTATGTTTTCAGATGGCATCTAAGCGATATGCCAGGGGACTTGAAGGCTGCCAGGAAAAGCAGATAGGGCTGTTATTCTTGGAATGCAAAAAAAAAAAAAAGGGCATCTTTTCCCACTTTTCAGCAAATGAAAGCCAAAATACTGTCTGAGGCTCATATACCAGATTGGGACAGAATGGGTTTTGTTCCGTGGTCCCAAGAGACCACAGTGGAAAAACTGGGATTTTAACCTCGACATAAACAATAGTAGCTTTTTTAATACAATACACAAAACATAATACTAATGCTAATTTATAATTAATACTAATGTATAATTTACAATTATTATTATTACTAACCCTGACCAGTTTATCCAGCTGTTTTATTTTATTTTATAGATTAATCATACAAGTAATGTGTTGCATTCTACAGTTGAGGTCAAAAGTTTACATACACCTTGGAAATTCTGCTTAATGTTAAATATTTTACCAAAATAAGAGGGATCATACAAAATGCATGTTATTTTTTATTTTGTACTAACCTGAATAAGATATTTCATATTCATATATTTTTTCACTTTTTTTTTTTTGTTTCTTTTGTTTTTGTTTAGTGATAGTTGTTCATGAGTCCCTTGTTTGTCCTGAACAGTTAAACTGGCCGCTGTTCTTCAGAGAAATCTTTCAGGTCCCACAAATTCTTTGGTTTTTCAGCATTTTTTGTGTATTTGAACCCTTTCTAGCAATGACTGTATGATTTTGAGATCCATCTTTTCACACTGAGGACAACTGAGGGACTCATGCAACTATTACAGGAGGTTCAAAAACTCACTGATGAGGAAAAACAATGCATTAAGAGCCAGGGGTGAAAACTTTGAACAGAATGAAGATGTGTACATTTTTCTTATTTTGCCTAAATATCATATTGTTTTCATTTAGTCCCTCAGTCCTTAAAAATCAAGTGTATGTAAACATTTTTATAAACTCAACTATTATTTTCTCTTGTGGACTATATGTAAACATCTTTAATGTGAAATATCTTATTCAAGTCAGTACTAAATAAAATATAACATGCATTTTGTATAAAACCTCTTATTTTGGTAAAATAATTAACATTTTGCAAATTTTGCAAGGTGTATATAAACTTTTGACATCAACTGTTTCCACCACCCCTAAAATATAAAATCTGTTTAAAGAAAATAATCACTGTATACTTCTCTTCCAGTATTGCCTTGACAAACAGCACTAGAGTGATTTACTACCGTAGCCCAGACACCGATTTCATGCAGATTCACACAGAAAGAGCCACTCCTGGTGCATTGTAAGTGAACTAATATTGTATTACATACATATCAAACATTAAAAACTCGTTCCGCGTGAGTTACTTTACAACCGGAGGGTCTATTAAAAGGCCCTTGTTCCCCACAGATGCGGTAGCTAATGTGTTTCAAGCTGAGGGAGTTCACTCCGTCTTTACACCGCTGACAAGAGAGAAAGCGTGAGGCTCTAATAAAGGACTTGAAATTCACATTCCTCCCTCTTTATTCCAACAGTAACATTATGAAACTACATAAGTCAGTGGTGCCTGTCATTTTAACGCCATCGTCTTTAATTATGATGTTTGCCTTTGGGAGAAGAAAAACATATCTGAAGTTATTGTTGCCTCTCTTCATGGTGGGTTTTAGACAGGTCGATTTACTGCTCAGAGTAAAGACTTACTTAAATTCTCCCGGGGAGCTAATGACCTCCCTTACAGCTGTAGGCCTTGCTACTATAGTGGGCCTTTTGGTTTGCTCAGATCACGAGGAATGAAAAAGGTGAGACAGTTACAGATGCTGTAAAAAAAGAATTTTTATATGATTTAATGATTTAAAAGTGCACTCATTTAGTTTCACTTGCTCTTATTTGTTTCTTATTAAAGCTTGAGTAAACAAAATATTAAAGGCCAGATTAAAAAATATTACATTATCCCAACTTCTCCTCTGAATCAGGGATGGGACTAATATCACTTTCTGATATCTATAATAACAAATATTTTGATATTATCGCCTTTAAAGGAGAAGTCCACTTCCAGAACAACAATTTACAGATAATGTACTCACCCCCTTGTCATCCAAGATGTTCATGTCTTTCTTTTTTCATTTCAGGAATTTTTCTCCATATAATGGACTGATATGGTGCCCCGAGTTTGAACTTCCAAAATGCAGTTTAAATGCGGCTTCAAACGATCCTAAATGCAGTTGTAAACGATCCCAGCTGTGGAAGAAGGGTCTTATCTAGGGAAACAATCAGTTATCTACCTAACGATCGGGTAAAACAGCGATATAGGACAATTTTGAAGTTGAGATGGGACCCTAACTGTCATGACCCGGAAAAAAACAGAGGTTGGGAAGAGCATCACAAGACAAGCGTTTGACATCAAAAAATATATAAATTGTATTATTTTTATGAAAATAACAGATCGTTTCACTAGATAAGTGATTCTTCCTCGACTGGGATCGTTTACAACCGCATTTGGGATTGTTTAAAGCCGCATTTAAACTGGATTTTGGAAGTTCAAACTAGGGATACCATATCAGTCCATTATATGGAGAAAAATCCTGAAATGTTTTCCTCAAAAAACATAATTTCTTTATGACTGAAGAAAGAAAGACATAACTATCTTGGATGACAGGGGGGTGAGTACATTATCTGCACACTGTTGTTCTGGAAGTGGACTTCTTCAAAGCACTGGCATTAAAGTAGGTTCTTTCTTTTCCTCATGTAACCAGCTTAACGTGACGTCCAACTTAATTTTGCTATGTACTTAGTACCATGTGTTCATATCTTAAAAAAACACTAATATATTTGTAAGTATTGAGAAGAAAAACTACCTCACGTCTTTTTTTTAGAAGTCAGTCAAAACCTGCCGCGCTCCCTAGACGCAGAAACTCTGTGAATGCGATATATTGTAGGCTGTCACGCGATTGGCTACTGCTGTAGTCAGGTACGCCATTATCAAGCTCAGGATTGGCTGCTGCTTACCGAGTCAGACACGCGATTGGTCGCTGCTGGAGCCAGACACGCGATTGGTCGCTGCTGTAGTCAAACATGAGCACGCACGCTGAACGACTAATGTCAGGAATGTGTACGCACAACAATCCCCCGCGCTACAAACAAAACTCTTCAGATCTTCCCGAATCACTCATGTGATCAGTTTAAAAGGTGAGAATTTGTATCCGTGTTTTATTGAGATTTTGAAGAAGTCTGTGGCATTTACACATGACCAAATCACAGCATGGAGTTACACTTTTTTTTTTGGACTATTAGTATTAAATTTGATGGACACTGCAGCTTAATAACTGGTCCAAGAACCATCTGTTAAGAAACGTGGGGCTATGTGACATTCTAAAGCAGAAAGCAGCAATCACACCATCTTTTATCTATATCAGTTAATATAGTTACATTTTATAAACAGATTACACTGAAATATATCCACCTTATTTTTCAACACCAGAGTAAGCCGTTTTCTGTGAATGGTTAAGACTTCCAGTTCATTAGTCGCTGTAGGGAAATGGCGAGAAGAATAACAAAGTGCAGTAAATGATAAAACTGTCTGCACTACAAACCACTGTGTTAATAATTAAAGATAATACATAAAAAATAATATGGTAAGACTCATGAGTTTGCAATATGAAGCAGCAAAACCACCACCAGAGACCAGAAGCTTCGCACATAAAATTTACAATAAGGTGAATAAGGCTAATAATAATAATTTTTTTTAATATTTTAATTTAATTCTATTTTTATTATGTTAAACAAACTGAAAAGTCTAACTAAAATAATTAACATTTAATTATTTTAGTTATACTTTTCAGTATTTCTACAAGTCTGCATAACAAACTGTCAAGTTGTCAAAACTGAACATCATCAGAGAGGGAATGCCATTTAAGAGTGGAAGCAAATTTTTAGATTTTGATTAAAGACTACCAAGACAAACAATTTTTTTCGGTGGATTAACTTGCACAGTATAATTGTTTACCTCAAGACTAACAATGTGCGCTAACAAAATGGTGTCAATTTCGATTTCATGCAGACATTAAATGAAAATTTCTCTATTTGCCATCCTTAATTTTTCACTGAGCTTCTCGGTGCATTCTGGGACTGTCTTCTGCAAAACAATGCCTGGGACAGTGCCATAGATTTAGACCAAAATGAGTTCTTTAGAAAATTTTATATTTAGTTCTGGTTCGTTTCACATTCACACTGTCATTTTTAATACCAATCCAATAGATACAAAACAAGGCATAAGGATACAATCACAACCTGATTGGACAGCTTTTATGACATATATTTTGAGAACTGCCCTAACAACCAAACCAATGCTTTGTGCCGGGCTAAATGTGCTCATTGTATATAAGTACATGTGGTGGTATTTTTACCACCTGAAAATTCACAAAGAGCTTATAAAATGTGTAAACAAGTCAAAACAGCACCAGGAATTCCTCCATTGGAGATCTGGTTTAAGGAGACAACAGTTCCGATGCCTGTGCCGAGCTGGAATGGACAACATAGCTCTTATTAGGGTTGCATTTGCTGACATCATGTCCTGTTTTTGGTTTGTTTAGATGTCTTTGGCCCGTGTTGCATTCATATATCAGCCAAACCGCACCAGAGTTGGTTTGGAAGCCAAAGTGCTTGTTTGTTGCAAACCAAGGTTTAGATGGCAATGTCCAAACTTATTCATTTGAACCACACTAACAGAGTTCATTTTAATCAAACCAAACCTTCAAAGTGAAAAAATACACTTAGAAGACGGCAGCAACCTATAATGCCTACAGAAGAAGCTCACTAGGTTTTGGAACAGAGAAAGTATCATGAAGTGTGTTCAAAGTGTTCAGATGCTTGTCGTTGTACTCCTGTTTACAAGCGTTGAGAACCTTGGCTCCAATCCATTAGTCTATCAGATTATACCGCATAGATTTTTTGAGTTCTGTGCAATTTATGATATCGGCCTTGTTAAAGTGTTTCTCCACTTGGCTCAATGAACGTGTCTTTGATTTATTAACAATTCTATAAGGATGTTCTTCAGTGCGACACCAAAGCAGTGCCTTGTGAGACGTGTCCTCCAAACCCTCCGTTGTGTAAACATCGCAGCCTATCACAGGGGCCGTTGCTAGTTTTATAGCAGCAGAGGGTTGGCCCCAGTCATTAAGCTGGGAGTTGTTAGTCATATTTGCAAGAGAGCTCGGCATTGGCTTTCCGTTCTCCCGTTCGCAACCTCCACCTGCACTTGCGGTCAAACTGCATGCTCAGTGCTCTTTTGTAGGCCCACCAAGCAGTGAGTGGCAGTGAGTTATATGGACGGCTCAGGGCTCGTTTTGGCAGCGCAGAGCCGATGACTCTGGCTTCCCTGCTTTGAGATGTGAGCTTCTGCATCTCCCGGGACTTAATTTGGCCAGCAAGCCGCGCTCAGACCTCCCGGTCTGGTGTTAATTGGTCAGACTTTCTCCCGTTATGGCTCGGATTCGCTCCAAGCCCTTTCTCGGCTGGCCCGCGTTCCAACCTCTCTGTGAGTTTAATAAACTTTATGTCGTCCGGTTAATAAAACAGCATTGTGTCCCGCCTTGGCTTGTTTTTCCTCGATAAGTCATGGGATTTTTCCTCTCTCACTCACCCTCTCAGTTTCTCTCTCTCTCTCTCCACGGGCGATTTCAGAAAAATGCCTCGGAGGCTAAAATACTCTCCGTGTGAAGTGAATCATGGATCTTTTACTCTCTCTATAAAAATTGATCTCCTCCTACTGCCTGATTCTTCTATTGTGTCATGCTCATTGGGTCCCACAGTAAAGCATTATAGTAAGTCAACTTTACCTTCATAAAACACTTCCTTTTCTTCTTAGATTCCAGTGAAGAGGGAGGGCAGTTTTCTTTCTCTTCTGCCTAAGTTTGTTGAATGATGTTTGAGCAGTGCTGACTCCCTTATACTGGTGAATGTGGACTGATGTCATTGACAGGCAGTTGACAGATATACCACACTTACTCTGGCCTCAGCTGAGATAATGCGCTCTTCAAGGGGTCTGTGATGGTTTTCAGGTCCAATATACTTCTGTGAGCTGATAAACCCTTTATAAATTATAAATTTTCCACATAGCATATGTTTCCCTGTTCAAAAGTTTACAAACCCGTGTTTCTTAATTTAATGGGTTGACTCCTGTTTGTTTCCCAGCACGCTCTGCTCATTTGAGTTCTTCTCCACCATGACCATATGATGTTGGGATCCAGCTTTGCCTCTCAGGATGATTGAAGAACGTCATATACAGCTGTCACAAAAGACTGGAAAGCAACAGAATTAATAACCAAGGTATGAAAACTTTTGAAAAGATTAACTTGTCGAGTTAACTTAAGTTGTTTTGTGAGATACACAGTTGAAGTCAAAAGTTTACACACACCTTGCAGAATCTGCAAAATGTTAATTTTACCAAAATAAGAGGGTTAACACAAAATGCATTTTATTTTTTGTTTAGTACCGACCTGAATAAGATATTTCACATAAAAGACGTTTTCATATAGTCCACAAGAGGAAATAATAGTTGAATTCATTAATACTGTGGACAACTGAGCGACTCATGTGTTCACTGATGCTTCAAGAGGGAAACACAATGCATTACTAAAAAGAGCTGGGGGGTGAAAACTTTTTGAATTTAAAGATCAGGGTAAATTGAACTTATTTTTTCTTCTGGGAAACATGTAAGTATCTTCTGTGGCTTTTGAAGAGCGGTACTAAATAGAAAAAATTTTCAATGTGTTCAAAAGTTTTCACCCCCTAGCTCTTAATACATCGTTTTTCATTGTAGAGCATCAGTGACCATTTAAACCTTCCATAATAGTTGCATTTGAGTCCCTCAGTTCACTTAGTGTGAAAAGATAGATCTTAAAATCATTCAGTCATTGTTGAAAAGGGTTCAAATACACAAAAATGCTGAAAAACCAAAGAATTTGTGGGACCTGAAGCATTTTTCTGAAGAACAGCGGCAGTTTAACTGTTCAGGACAAACAAGGGACTCATAAACAACTATCACTTGGTATCACTATTTGGTAAAATAATTAACATTTTGAAGATTCTGCAAGGTGTATGTAAACTTTTGACCTCAGCTGTACTTAAGTATATGTTTTATGTCTTATTGCATGACTGTGGTTTGAAATGTAAAATGCAATATATTTAATCATGTAATTTTTTTATCTCAGAAAAAGACAAACACTAAGAAAACCCACATTTGTATGATTCATATTTTTTTCTCTTTTAAAACTGTAAATTCAGTATGTGGAATACCACTTGTTTTCAGGAAAAATGTAAATATAAAATATTTATTTATTCATTCATTTGCCAATGTTAAAAATCAACTGTGATGTCAGTGTACTCACAATGTGTTTATTTTCACTACATTCTTTCTTTCTTACTTCTGAAGGAATGTTAATGTTGGACAAAATTATTTTTTTTTTGACCCAAAAAAAAAAAAAAAAGCAAATCAGCCTTTTCGAAGAGGAAAAAATACTTGATTTCCTCTGTGACTCCCGTTGGCTGGGGGATTACAAAGGCTTTAAACCGGCGGATGAAGGAAAGCAAAGTGGTAAGTGACATTTCTGGTCTGGGAATATGGCAATCAGCAGTATGGAGGGCTGCCAAGTCCCGGGCCAGGCCTGAAAATGCTAAAAAGGCTCTGGGAGAGTGTAAACAAACACGGTGTTGTGAAGGTGGGGGAGGGATTCTTGGGGGACAGATCTGTTAGCCATCAGCGAGTCCTTTTCATCTGACCGCTGCTCCTCCGGTAAGCTGAAGGAAGGCTTTGTATACCTGCGTACAGACAGGAGCTAAGCATTCAGAGAGCAGGAAACCACAGCCTTTCCCCCCACCTTCATCCCTCCATCCCTAAGGCCCTACAACAGAGAGCGCATACAGTATGGCATTCTGCGCCAGCGGCCCCTGCCCGCCACTTAGCCAGCCCCAAGCCACAGGAAGCTGGCAGAGTCACTGCCGGGTCAGGGTTCGCTTGGGACAAGGGCACACAATGACTCGCTCATGCATATTTAATTACAGACAGGTTAGAGAGCGCCCAGACGTATTTTATAATTCAGTACAATTAGCGAGAAGGCTTTAAGTTAGTAATGACTTCCTTTACATCACTCAGGCCTCCAACCCTGCCTGCTTCAGTACAACAACAGACACAAACTAATCAATTCAAGTGCTATACTAAGATATAAAAAGTCAATACGTTCGATATCAAACTCGAAGATCATTTGACAAGTAACGTTAGACGCATCTATTAATTTCACAGAAATATCCAGTGTTAAAATGCGCCAGCATTATTGTCTAATGAGTCCAGGATGAGCACTATAATCCCTCTGGGTAACACAGGGACCATCCATTGCCCTTGTTCAATAATTCATACGCTCTGTCTCTCCATTGACCAAGCCATCACCTTAAAGCATTAACAGCGCTCACAGTAGAAATGAATACCCTCTCAGCTGTGCGAGGGGACGTCTGCTTCTAGGTGGGTTTATTTGTTTGATTAAGACTACAGAATTATCACAGAAATGCTTCAAGTCAACATGAAATGCTGTTTGCAGATTTTATACTTCTTAAAATAAACATTCCAAAGTGAAACAAGATATCAAATGTGTAAGGAAAAAGAAATCTGGGCCGAGGCATGATTTTATGCATTGGAATAGGCCAATGTGCAATATATTGGTTGTCATACCAGTATCTCCCAATAAATGTTGCTTTTTAATGTTATCAGTTTCAATCTGATAAGTTAAGAAGTAAATTCAATTTAATTTAATTAAAGCAAAGTAAAGCCAATAAGTTATAATCAAATAACCATTATTTCTAGTTGGTTAACCTAGCCTAGTAAAAAAGTAATACATTTAAATGCATTTATTTTATACTAAGTATAGTTCAAGTCTATTACATTTTTTACTGACATATCGCTCAAGACTTGCTGATATAAAAAACTAATTAAACTTTATTTCAAGTACTACTTGTGCACAATGCACATTTCTTAATATTAAACCTAAAATAGGATTTAATGTCACTATTGTTGAGGACTGTATGATCTTTAAATAGTATCGGTCTTTAAATGCAAAATATTAAATTGTAACTAAAATATGCTTGCAATAGTTCCACTTCAGCACAATCAAATATAATAGGGCTGTCAAACAATCAATCACAATTAATCGCATACAAAATAAAAGTTTGAGTTTGCCTAATATATGTGTGTGTGCTGTGTGTAATTAATATGTATATATGAATACAAACACATTCATGTATATGTTCAAGAAATATTACAAGTATATGTATTTATTATAGTTTTATATAATATATATTATATATAAATAAAAATATTTTGTACATAACATTTCCCCTAAAATATATACATTCATTTGTGTGTATTTACACTACCGTTCAAAAGTTTGGGGTCAGTAAGACTTGTAATAGTCTTTAAAGAAGTCTCTTATGCTCATCAAGGCTGCATTTATTTGATTAAAAATACAGAAAAAACAGTAATATTGCAAAATGTTTTTACAATATAAAATAATGTTTTTTATTTTAACATACTTTAAAATAGAATTTATTCCTGTGATGAAAAGCTGAATTTTTATCAGCTGTTACTCCAGTCTTAAGTGTCACATGATCCTTCAGAAATCATTCTAATATGCGGATTTATTATTAGAATGATCAGTGTTGGATAATATCAACAGTTGTGCTGCCAAATATTTTTTGGAACCTGTGATTTTTTTTTTTTCAGGATTCTTTCATGAATAACAAGTTTAAAAAGTACAGTGTTTATTCAAAATATAAATATTTTATAACAATGTAAATTATTTATTATTAACTTTTAATAAACTTTTAATTATTAACTTAATACATCCTTGGTGAATAAAAGTATTAATTTCTTAAAAAAAAAAAAAAAAGAAACAATAAAAATGTACTGACCTCAAACTTTTGAACGGTAGTGTATATATGCATAATAATTACACACAATACACACACATATATTAGGCAAACTCAAACTTTTTTTTTTGTATGTGATTAATCGGGATTAATCATTTGACAGCGCCAATTACTTAAGTACATCTTTAGTTGGACATCAGCACTGCTTCGCCACAATTAAAGTGCACTAAGTACAAAATTATTTATTCCAGTTTATCAGACTTTAAATATATCAGTTTAGTACACTAAACGTACAATTGCAGGGTATTTTTATTAAGTACATAATATGTAAATGTATTTGTAGTATACTTAGCATAAAACAAATGTATTTTAAATACATTTTAGTATTTTTTTTTTACTAGGCTAGTGAATCAGGTGAATCAGTGAATCGGCCAATATGTCAGGTATTATCTTCAAAATATAAATAATTATCATTATTGGCATTATTGGCTAAAATTTCCTTATCATATAAAGTACTCTCTATATGTATGGAAGCATGTTTCCACCACTGAATTAAAAAAAAAAAGGTAATTGTGAATTGCGAACTTTTTAATTCACAATTATTTTTTTCTAAGACTTGCATGATATAAACTCACAATTGCGAGTTACAAAGTCAGAATTGCGTAATTTAAACTCACAATTGTGACGTATTAAGTCAGAATTGCTAGATATAGACTTGTAATTCTGACTTTTTTCTCGCAATTGCGAGTTTATATCTCAATTCTGACTTGATAACTCGCAGTTGTGTTATAAAGTCAGATTTGTGAGATATAAAAAATACTTTATATCTCGCAATTGTGACTTTTTCTCAGAATTGCAAAATTATATCTCACAGTTGACTTTTTTTTACAATTGCAAAATTATATCTCACAATTGTAACTTTTATTCACAGAATTTTGGGTTTATATCTTTTAACTTTTTTTTGCAATTTTTTGTTTGTCACCATTCTGAGAAAAAAAGTCAGAATTGTGAGATTATATCTCACAATTGTGCCTTTTTTCTCAGAATGGCGAGTTTATATTGAACAATTCTGACGCTATAACTCTATCCTGCAATTGTGATTGTAAATCTCACAATTCTGAGAAAAAATAATTGCGAGTTTGTATCAAGCAGTTCTGAAGAAAAGACAGAATTGTGAGATGTGAACTTGCAATCCTGAGAAAAAAATCTGAACTGTGAAATAAAAAGTCGCAATTGCCTCTTTATTTATTTTTTATTCAGTGGGGAAAATGACTTCTGTATATATGAAAGGTTGTTGGAGAGTATGTTTTTTGTCTTTGAAGTGATATGAACCGATTAATTGTTTTAAATAGGACAAAAAATCTGTATTAACAAAGTAAATTAAGTCTATTTTGATTTCATGTTGACTTTAAGAAAGAACTGAAGGAGTCTTGAAGACATTTTACACATCTGTGTCTGACATGTTTCCTAAACATTTACCCATTTAGTTCATTCTATAGTCACAGAACCTCAAAGGTTTAAATATGCTGGCAGTGACAGAAACCAAGACACATTTAATTCTTGCTCACAATATTAGTTATGCGTTTGTGTAACACTGTCTTTGTTTTATATACACAACATCAGCATATATGAACAACGCTGTCAAAGAACTCATTTGAAATTCCAGTCAACAGTGATTGTTGAGTCTAACAATGATTCATTGCCTTGTAACAACAATATACACCTTAATTATTTGCACTGCTCTGTTTGAAACCTCATTGTACTCATTCTGTAAACATTTGTCTAGGACCTTCTCATCGTACCTTCTCCCTTTCCCGTTCTCCCTTTCTCTCCGAACAGGTAAACGCTTACAAGTCTGTGTAAATGTGTCCTAAAACCACAAACTCACTTCTGAAAAAGAAACATTGGCTGCATCACTCGCTCACCCTGACTCTTGGCGGCCAGCAACTCTCTGTGGATTTCTCAATGTCCCTCGGTCTATACGAACCCTCAGTGGCTATTTAAACTCAACATTTTTAACAGAAACACTCTCCTTTTGGCAAGCAAGTTTGTCTTGCTGTGCGATATTGCAATAAATAGGAATTTTTTAAAAATCATTGAGAGTATGGAAGTTAGATTACATACCTCTGCGTTTAAGTGGGGTTAAGCATAAGTCGACTAATAGCCACGTTCATTAATAAACCATACAAATCATTATAACAAGTCTTTAATTGCCCACGTAGCCTAATAAGCGCTTAAGCACACAAAAAAAGCTTGCCACAGAGCACCGGCAGATATAATAATTACGAATGTGTCTAGTTCTTTCTTTGTTTTCGGCTTAAGAGATGAAGTTGGCGACACTGACTCATCTCCACCGTAATGATGCGCCTGTATGCATGTTTCATACGGATTACATAATCTGAGAATATTTGTTTTCTATTTTAACTGGTTCATTTAAAAGTAGACATTTCATTCTCTATAGATGTTTTTTCGTGTCTATAATAGGGCTGCAACGAATTCGATTTTGCGCGCGATTTGGCGTAGCTTGTCAGTGCTTTACGGCTCTGTGTATTACTTGCCGCTCCAGCTGAACACACGTGATGGAGCTTTACTACTAATCAAAGTACCGGCTTCATTGACTAAACGCGCCTCACGACATCGTGCGATTAATCGTTGCAGCCCTAGTCTATAAGGCAAGTATACATGGAGTTTCGAAATCTCATGCTCAAGTTCTCAGATTCCGAGATGGCAGAAAATCTGTTTGCTTTAATTGTTTTACAAAAGCACTACGTTTTGTTGTTATCATGAGTGCACACAAATAAGCGTTGAGTCTTTACAGATTCGAAAGATGTATTCGTTTTATCTGTATGACCAAAAATGACCCAGTATTTTAAGAGCAAGTGAGCGCACCAGCGCCTCTATCTGTCATGCAGTAAGCGTGCTACTACTCCGCACAGACGCTTCAATAGCACACATTTTTCTAGCTTAACATCAGATTGAGCGGCCATGTAAAGTTGCTACTATACACATCTTTCAGATGAAAAGCTATATCTGAGGTCAATAAATGATACGTTGCATTTGGAAGTCCTGCCCGATGTACTATATTACCACATAGACCAGCCGTTAACGATCTGTCCGTCAAGGACTGCGTGGCTTCACCACTTCCTGTGGATTTTTTTTTCTGCGACCAAGCGACTAATAAAATTTTGGTCAACCAAGCCTTTTCTCGTCGCTTAAAGGTTAGTCGACTATTAGGGGGCAGCCCTAGTTGTGACATTCATGTGCGTTCAGCTTGTACATATGTTTCCCAGATAGCTTGAACGCACCACCAACAGACTGAGTAGTATTCTACTCATGTGACTTCAAATTGGTGGCCTCCATGAGGTGACCAGCTTCCTGTGACATAAAACAGCCTTTATTAGGTTACTGATATCACCGGAGTCTTCATCTCATAGACAGGAATGTACATTTAGGGCTGGTTTTTGGCACAAATTTAACGATTCAGTTCGATTTTGATTGACAAGTTTGCGATTTCTGATTTGATTCAATTTGTCATAAAAACTTGACCGATTGATTCAAACATAAATGAAACACTGAAGAACAGTAAAAATTATAATGAATATGCCATTTGGTGCATATATTTAGCAAAATGCTCCTCTCTTAAGTTCATTTTTCTAGCTGACTAGAGTTTATGGTCACCAAATATGTTTTTTTTTTTTCTGAGGTAAATGTGACTTCATGTGATATTATTGTTTACAAGCTCTTATTTTGACATCTTTCTGCAGTTGAATTTTGATTGAGCGATTACATGAGACAGGATACAGATTTTGGTAAGTTGTACTCTTTCTTTTAACATACCTGTGGATGTTTATTGATGTTTATTGCGTGCTGAAATTGTTATTAAAGCAGTGGAGATGATCTGTTCACATACGCTTTGCGCTGCCGCTTCTCTTGAACTGAGGTGCTACAGCGATCTGTTACTCCACATTAAACAGCGCCAATGTATTTATTGTTTGAATATTGTAATAACAATGGTCAGTAATTAATGGACAGAATTTGAAATCTGAGACTGTGTTTCATACCCGAAGTAACAAAGCACAAAGCTTATTGTGATTCATTGGATGTGAGACGCGCTACAATGTTCCGTTCATTTACTGAAAACAGGCTACTAATCGAAACTTGGGATTTAAGAATCAATATTTTTTTTACCCAGCCCTAATGTACATGATTTCAAACTTTTCAAAAGTAATAGTAACTTTTAAGGTCTTTTTTACAATACAGATTTGTACCTTTAAAGGGGTCATCAGATGCTAAGTTCACTTTTACGTGTTGTTTGAACATGAATGTGTTGGCAGTGTATGTACAAATCTACCCTATAAAGATAAAAATCCATGCAGTGGTTTTTAATTAATCTGTAAAAATAATAGAGGTGCCCCGATCAGGATTTTTGAGGCCGATCACAGGAAGCAGTATCTGCCGATCTTTTTAAAGCCTCCTATTAATCATGTAGAATTATTTATAGAGATACTCCAATCAGGATTTTTAGACACTTATTCAGGGCCTGATGTTTGTTTTTGTTTTTTTGAGAGAGGGGAGTTTTTTTAATTTGAGGGGTGGAGGGCAGCATTTTTAAGACTTTTTTAAAAAATATATATATTTATTTATCTTACATAAATGTTTGATCATGCAGCGCATTTTTGTTTTTAGAATTGTGCAATTATTCCACAATAGCTTACACACAGCACAAGTCTGATTTCCACAAACACATTTATCCATTATTTTGATTTCGAATCCAAACATTGTTATTGGAAATACTTTTTCAGTATATTTACCGCAAAAAATGCGGTAATTCTCCGTGTGCAGCACAGACTCCGTGCGGAAACGATCTGCAGACTACTGCAGACGCACCGCTCCTGGAACGCACTACTAGACCGCAACCGTGTGCAGCTTGAACGCTTTAATCCGTTAGCATGAGCATGGAAAAATATAGGCACTGCAAATGAAGATGTGTGAACGTGGCGTTATGTGTTTACGCTTTAAATGTGCATGAGCGCCCGGTCTCCAAGAGAGCGTGCGAGCGCTGAATGGTTAAACACTGAAAAGAATTAAAAAGAAATGCAGTTTACAAAGCGACGATGCCACACTGATTCTATTGTGCAAGTAACAATTCCTGTGTCAACTATGCAGCTCGCTTACAGTCAGACACGATGTGGTGGTGATTGGAAACCATTTGCGCACTTTTGAGAGAGAAAGAGAGAGCGCGCGGTCATTCACTCGTGCTGTTTGTGAAATTACGTCTCACATAAGGTTTTCAAATGACTGTATAAGTTATTAAATGAAGAAATATGAAATGTCCCTCACCTTCAGCATTATAATTGTTTTACCCACGCCGAAAAGCGCCTGAGACGGTGCCGCTGCATGTCGTACCAAACCTCTCACGGCAGGCGCGTCATCAGCTTTAGATCGGTTTATGAGATCGGCCTTTTTAGAGACCGCCGATCAAACATCCCCAAGCGATTATCGGCCGATAATGATCGGTAGCCGATCAATCGGAGCACCCCTAAAAAATAATATTCCCTTTTTTAAATAGAGCCATTCTCAGATGCCTGTCATTGTGGCGTCACACCGACAGGGACCGCTCCCACAATAGTTGATTGACATGAGCGTCTTACCTCAGATCAGCTGTAACAGTCCTACCTCCATGTTTTGATGCCGGAGCAGGGATGTAAGTTAGACAAGAATTGAGCAATTGAGGTGTTGCTGGATGTTATAATGAATGTAGTGGTCATCATTTACTCTGACATCTGAGCTGCTGAAGATGCAGTGGATTACGTTTGTTTGTGAAGGGAACGGGCCTCCCGATCTACATATTTCCATCTATGTTCGTACGAATTATTCGTGATCCAGCTTCACTTACAGCAGAAGTGAGTATAAGTTTTTTTTTTATTTTTATTTTTTTTATGAATCTTTGTGATCGCCTTTCCTAATAATGTGCTAATTAAAAAGTTTAGCGGCTAAACGCAGCTAAATGCGGCTAAAGTAAACAGGCTCGTCACTCTACAGAAAGAAGAGAGGGGCGGGGCGAGCAGAGCTCATTTGCATTTAAAGCAGCCTCGACCAGACTGGGATGATTTTTGCAGAGCTGATTTTGGCAAGGTAAAAAGGGTATTGTTTACACTACCCTTTAAGACAGAACAGCCTACTAAAAAGGTATCCTTCATAGCCTCATTGGCATTTGTATTTGCATAAAATACCGTTTAAAGTAATTAGAACCCTATTATATATTAGAGCTTTTGTTTTGTGTGTGTTGTGTGGGTTTGGCGGCAATAGACATAAAATATTTGTTGAAGCACGCTTGTTTTTTAATTATCTAGACTCATAGACATAGTGTTGACAATGAGAGAGTGTAAAAAAGATAATAAAAGACTCCTTGTGAATACAGTCTCGTCTCCTGGAATACTACATTTAAAAAATTGCTGTAACCCAATAAGATTAAACCCGCGATAACATCTAAAGTCAGTCTCTCACCACACAGTGTACCGTACTAATGACAAGTGATGTTCAGGAAGCGACTAACACTTGCCAGATCAACAGATAATATTTGTCAAGGGGGAATATATTAATATGTGCACCTTGAATTACACATTCACCCCATAGCCCGAGGCCTGTTCAACTCTGCAGGAGAGGTCACGGGAGGGTGAATCACAAATGTCTGTGTTGTTTTTTTATGTGCGTGTAGGATGGATGACTTAGCGGCTTCTTGGCTGGCTGACTGCGTGTGTGCGTGTTGAGCTGCAGCGGGCCGGGCTCCATGACAACGGAGGCCAGGTCCCATCCTCTCTCTCTAATTGTCTCTGACCTCGAAATTTGATCTGTGCTCTCAAGGCAGGAGGATTTCTTTTCACACGGCAATCACTTTTGAATTTGTCCCCTGCATCTCCTGAATGCCTCGCCGGGCCACAGGCGTGCACTGTGAGCTTGGCAAAACAAATGACCTATCCTTTTAATTTACCCTCCGAACAGCGTTGTTTGTGCGAGGATTTTTTTTTTAGGGGAGGGTAAATCCCACCTCTAGTGAAAAACATAAGTTCTTTTCTCCTTTTTTCTTCCGTTTTCTCTCTCTTTTCTGCGCTTGTCCTCCTCCCCTCTCTTTCATTCTCGTGTACACCTACCGATTTTGGGTAATTACAGCCCTGGACAGAAAACAAAAGACATTTTTGATGGATGACGGAGAGGGTGGAATGGGATTAAAATTTTTACGCTTTTCCTCAGCACCTTTTCTTTAAGCACTGGTGTTTAACTGGCATAAAAGGTCCTTCCGATCCTCTCTTCCCCTTTTTACTACAACAGAAGGTGTGTAGACCTTAAACAGCTCAGTGGAAAACTACCAAATCACGGTCACTTAGCACAGAGGTTGCTTAATAGTGCTGTGTCATAATCACAATAATTGTTATAGCCTTATGCTGATGTGTTTAGTTACTTTTTTTAATCTATCTAAAATCTTTCTGTCTCAGATTAATATGCAGATACAAATTTTTTAAATGTAAATGCAGGTTCATTTCCGCAAAAAGTGAGAACACTTTGGCATTTTGCTATTTGAGCATTTCGACCAGTCCAGCATAGCAACAGCTCAACCAATGGTGTGAGTTTGGGGCAGAACTATCTGTTTATTTTAACAAAGGGCCTGTGGGGGAGGGTTTAGGAAACTTGTTTGAAAACAGTCAGGAGGAAAGCATTTTGACTAGTTCAGCATAGCAACAGCTTGTCCAATAGTATGAGTTTGGGGCGGGGCTATTTGTTTGTTTTAACAAATGGCATACAGGGTAGGATTTAAGAAACCTGCTTGAAAAAATATCCTTGTTTCGGTTTCTCCTTTTGAATGACAAATATATACTATTGATAGCTGCTGATATAGATAGCTAATTACGTGTTAGTTTGTTACGTGTTAGCCGTCAAAACTGTCGGCTTTCATCGCCGCTAGTTCTTTGAATTCAGCTTGGTGTGTTTCGGCCTTAAGAAACCTATTTGAAAAACAGTCAGGAGAAAAGCTTTTCGACTAGTTCAGCATAGCAACAGCTCGTCCAATAGTGTGAGTTTGGGGCGGGGCTATCTGTTTGTTTTAACAAATGGCATACAGGGGAGGATTTAGAAAACCTGCTTGAAAACAGTCAGGAGGAAAGCATTTTGACTAGCTCAGCATATAGCAATAGCTCGACCAATGGTGTGAGTTTAGGGCTGGGCTATCTGTTTATTGTAACAAAGGACCTACGAGGAAGGGTTTAAAGGCCGGGACGCACCAAGCCGACGGTCAGCCGACGGCAAGCGTCTGTTAGGCTAGTTTGTTTGGTGTGTTCCACACGTCGACTGCAGTTTGTCTGATTCAACATGTTGAATCGGCGTCGGGCTGTTGGTGAGAGTGAGAACTCTGATTGGATGTTACGTTTAGAGTCAATGCCCGAGTATTAAAGCGAAAGTAATGAAAATGAGTAAGTAAATTTAAGGTGGCACAGACAGAAGGCTGTTCTAATATTACTGATATTACCCAAGCATTCCAGTATGTAAATTTTTTCATAACACAAGCCTCTTATAATGAAGAAAGTTATTAATATAATAATAGTAAGCTAGCACTGCTTTGTTTACGTTTTGTCTATATCCGTATATCTCGTATATCCTTGTTTCAGTTTCTCTTTTTGAATGACAGATATATCCTATTGATAGCTGCTGATATAGACGGCTAATTACATGTAAGTTTGTTACGTGTTAGCCATCAAAACTGTCGTCCAATGGGGTGAGTTTGGGGTGGGGCTATCTGTTTGTTTTAACAAATGGCATATAGGGAAGGATTTTAAAAACTTGTTTAAAAGCAATCAGAAGGAAAACATTCTGACCAGCTCAACATAGCAACAGCTCAACCAGTGGTGTAAGTTTGGGGCAGGGCTATCTGTTTATTTTAACAAAGGTCCTATGAGTGAGGGTTTAGACACCAAGATGACGGTCGGCCGTTGGGCAACATTGGGCCATCGACCAGGGTCTGTCAGGCTAGTTTTGGTGTGTTCGTGGGCTCTTGTCGGGTTCACGTCAGTTTAACACTTTGAATCGGCGTCATGCCATCGGCGAGAGTGAGAACTCTGATTGAATGTTTAGTTTAGCGAACGAGTCAGTGCCAGAGAGAATTAAAGCAAAATTGATGAAAACGAATAAATGAAAAAAGTAAATGAAGGCACCACAGACAGAAGGTTGTTCTAATGTTGCTGATCTTACCCAAGCATTCCAATATGCAATTATTTTCATAACAACATGAGCCGCTTAGAATTAAGAATGTTTTCAACACAACAAAATAGTAAGCTAGCGCTTCTTTGTTTACGTTTCGTATATCTCGTATATACTTGTTTTGGTTTCTCTTTTTGAATGACGAATATAAACTACTGATATAGACAGCTAATTATGTGTTAATTTGCAGTTAGCTGTAGTCTGAGCAGTGTGTTCAAGCGCAGACACTGCCGAGGTAAGGCTAGTTCTTTGAAGTCCGCTTGGTGTGTCCCGGCCTTAAAAAAACCTGTTTGAAAACAGTAGGCAGGAAAACATTCTGACCAGGTCAGCATGGCAACAGCTCGACGAATGGGGTTATTTTCGGGGCGGGGCTATGTATTTGTTTAACCAGTGGAGTATAGGGGAGGGTTCAGAAAACCTGTTTGAAAACAGTCTGGAGAAATATACTAGTAATGAATTGTGCCTGCTGATAGCCCCATTTGTATGCTGAATGTTTTGACAGCAATTATGCAAATCAGGTAACTGTAATTCATCATCACACACATGGCTTTGAAATTAAATTCCGTTTACTATTTATCATTACTGTAATTGTGTCAGACAAAGAGCACACGTTTTGACAGCGTGTCGTATATAACTTACATATAATTTGCTATGTATTTATCTAATTTATATAATAAGCAGTGGTAGTGCCTGATTAAACTGTATCGTGTGTGATAGGTGCTTAAAAAGAAGGTTTATGCTAAAATACTGCACACAAGATACCATTTAGTGAATCCAGCCCTCAGTATTTTTGATTTATGTTGCTGAAAAGCACAAGCTTCACCCTTAAATGCAATTGATGAGGGTTTAGTGCACATCATGAGGTTGTCTGTGGCTGTGTTGATGTCTCTGTTCCTCTGGTTAAGGCTTTTTAATGGTTCCTGTCACACTGGGGTTTCAGAGTACAAACGTGCCTCCCTCAGACGGCAGTGGCAGCTGTTGCAAGCCTGAATAATTTGATTTGGTGTTTTATGCCGGAAAAGAGCCTTTCTTCACGAGCCACATTTGTGCTGGGCTTTGGCCATGAGTCTGCCTCCACTGAAAGACTTTACATGACATTAACACGTTTTCAGAGAGCATTACCATTCTCAGGGAGATTTGTCTAGACAAAGACATGGTTTATTTGGAGTTAAAGCTTCATTTCCTGTCTGGACCTTCACTTTCTCTCTTCCTCCATCCTTTATCCACCCATGCTCCAACACTCCTCCACACCGCCTGGCTGCCTGTCAGGTAAGAGGATTTCAATTAGTTTACGCTGTGAGTATGCGCACAAACGTGATAAATGAGAGCAATTAGTCTCTGTCATGTCTTCCCTCTCCGCTCAGTAAATCACCAGTCCGCCCATCTTGCCGATGTTAAGAGCACATTACATCACCTTCAGCACTTCATATGGCTTTATGAGATTTCAGGCTCTTTAGAAAAGCGAGGTGAGTAAGAGAGACCAAAAACCCACTTTACTCGAAAAACTGATTGGAAAGTTAGAGCCCTTCCATTACGTGTCAAAAGCCATAACTTGGATTACAAGGTAAAAATTCGACATTTCCAGGTCATGGAGGAGCCACGCATTTTCATGTAATTACTGGATGTGGTTTCGGGGTGTTTTTAATATAGACGTGTTTGATTCGTTGCCAGGGTGTAAAACACTGTGTTTGTTATTAGACTTTTAAAACAGTGGGGTACCAAACCATGTGGCGTGATTATTCCGACTCTGATAGAGAGCGCTAAATACGACCTACGCCAAGCGTAGGTTTATATTCTCATGCGTTATATTGTACCCTGTGTTTTGAACCGACCGGAGATTTATAGGAACATTAGTTTAACTGGCGATACACGCTCGTATACAAAAGGACGTCTGTAAATGTCTGGAAAATGAACAACAAGAGGGGCCGTTTTACCCAAACAACAGACAGACAGCTTTTGGGCTCACCAGTAGGTAATATTTGGGTGGAATTCCCCATGAAATGTTGAAATAAAGCATAGTTTACGAATCCACTGATATTGTTTGGCTCACTGGAAGGAAGATGGAACGCTGCCAAACATAATCAAGCTCCAATATTACAGAGGGAACCCCTGCTGTAGCAAAATAATGCTCTTTAAACAACTCCTCCAAGTTCTCAACCTCTTCTCAGCCTTTTATAGCGAATATGGATCGCTAAATGCTTTTCAGATGATGTATCATCATTTCATATCTTGTTTATTGAGTGAATCAGTCATTTCACAGTTTGCTACTTAATTCTGTGAAAGAGATTGCACATCCAGTCAATACAATTACTTAAACCTCAAAGAATGTCTGATGTAACAGTAAATCCATGAGTTCATGGTTAAATAAAAGCTGACTGCAAAAATACTTGCAAAAACCTGTCAGAAGCCATGAGGGATTAAAGAGAGTTTAACGACTCTTGACAGTGATGTTTTAAAATACTTATTTTCTCAGTATTTTGTATTTTTCCATCCATCGTTTATTTATTCATTTATTTATTGAGAAAGGAATAAGTCATTCCCTGTACTCAGTGTTGACTCTGGCCAACACTATTAAAGGATTAGATTACACCAAAAAAAAAATAAAAAATGCTGTCATTTACTCACTCATGTTGATCCAAACCTATATGACTTTCTTTCTTCCGTGAAAAAGAGCCATTTTGAAGATTGAGATGGTCATTGACAACGTCAGTGAACGGGGATCAAAAAGCTTCAAGCTTCACCATAAAATCGTCATAAAAGTGGTTCAAAAGATTCTAAGACTCCATTCCAAGTCGTCCAACACCATCATATAGCTTTCTGTGGTAAAAAGATGGAAAATTTACTGAAAATAAGCATCAAGCTTTCGTTGTCACTTTCATGTGTAATCTGTGAGTCAATCCAATTTATTTCACATATGATTCAGTAATCCAATCACTAGTTAAAAGCTTACTGAAGGGGGAAATTATAAGAGTTATTGAGAGAACACTGTAAAAAATAAAAAACAATTTGTTGAGTCAGCTTAAAATAATTTATTACCCTGCTGCCTTAAAATTTTAAGTTCAGTCGTCTAAAATAGGTTTAGTCAACTTGAAATGTTGAGTTGTACTAAGTAACAACTTAGATATTTGTGTTTGCTAAACTTAACAGATGGGTAAGTAACCCAGCTGCCTTAAAATTTTAAGTTGATTCAACTCAAATATCTAAGTTGTCACTTAGTATAATTTAACATTTCAAGTTGAATAATCTTTTTTTTTTGAGTTGACTGATCTTAAAATTTTAAGGCAGCCAGGTTACAAATTATTTTAAGTTGACTCAACAAATTGTTTTTTACAGTGAAGTAGCAATGTTTGATTTGTTCTTCTGAGACGAGTCTTTTCAATAAATCGATTGATCTGGTTCTCAACACTGTAAAAAACAATAAAAGAAATCTCAAATAAGTTTAGTCAACTTGAAATGTTAAGTTGTACTAAGTGACAACTTAGATATTAAACTAAAAGTTTGTTACCCAGCTGCCTAAAAAGTTTAAGTTAAATAAACTCAAATATTTAAGTTGTCACTTAGTACAACTTAACATTTCAAGCTGGCTAAGCTTTTTTGAGTTGACGGAACTTAAAAAGGCAGTGGGGTAACAAATGATTTAAGTTAACTCAACAAATTGTTTTTTTACAATGAAAATGTTCTGAATGATTGACCTGGTGAAAAAAAACACCAAACGTGTTCCTTAAATCTGTTGTAAGACTTGGAATATAGTGCACAAGTGGTTATTTATGATACTTTTAAGTGTTTTTGCATCTTTTCTGAATCTTGAAAAGTCCCCATTTATTGTAATTTTAAGAAAAACGGCAATATTTGTTAACATTTCATCTTTTGTGTTCGACAGAACTAAGTCATACAGGTTTGGAGTGACATGAAGGCGAGTAAATGATGACAGATCTTTCAGTGGGTGAACTGTTCCTTTAGGTAGCGCATCGAGGAGTTAGACAGCATATTCTCATGTGATCCTATTTCTTCATTTCCTCTTTCTCTCCCTCGCTCACTTTTTCTCTCTTCCTCTCATTGCTTGTCAGCTTGTCAGATGGAAGATACCAATTTGACAGGCTCATTCCATGTGGAAATGGCATGATTGGAAGTATTTGGCATTCCCGTGTTTCTTTGTGCTGCAGAATGAGAGACACCGTCATCTGACGATTAAAAAAAACTCTGAAATTCCCCATACGGATGTGTGTGTGGGACTGTGAGAGAGGGAGGAAAAAAGAATATGGGGGTCTGGGTGACAGACATATAGTACTGTACGGAGGGAGAGAGAGGGGGGCTGAGAAAGAGAAAGGAGAGAGTCCAGTCTTAATGTGCCAGAACTTGTGCGCTACTCTGGTCCTCACTTCCTGAGAGAGAGTAAATGGAAGATCACTTGTCAAGCTGTCATGTAGCAGGAGAGCCTTACCTGGGGCTGCCGAGCCAGCGTCTCTCTCTGCTAAGAGCAGGCCATTCACATAACCCTGAAACAATCAAGTCAGGGCTTGAAACTGGAGAAATGCTGTGGGCCAGTGTGACGTGGGGAAATAAAGGACTGGAGGGAAAAGAAATGTCTCTCGCTCTCCTCTCCCTCGCTCTTTCTCTCTGTTGTCTAAGGTTTTTTTTGTCATCGGGCCAGTACCTAAGTGTTCAAAGCTCTGTCAAGCCGTAACACTTTGATATTTTTCCCAGGCTTCAAAAGAGCACGGCAACAATGGACTTGTGACTGCAGGCTATGCAAAGGTAGCCAAGACAATATTAGTTGTCTCATCTTCTTTATGTTGTTGGCACCAGACTAGGACTTTTTACTGGGTGGAGGTAGGTGTTTCGGAAGGAAGCCCGACCTGTTAGCGGTATCTCAGGCGGGTTGTTTAAGGCCTGAGGAAGAGCTCTGGTTTACATGGGTTTTGCTCTTTTGATACAGGTGAAGGTGAGGCCAGCGCTGAGTCATCCGTACAGGTGGTCTGCACTAATGAGGGAACCGTGAGTCATGTAATGAGGTAAAATGTGCTAGAACAAGGTAAAAAGAAGTACGTACCTCTTTGATTAATGTGTATTGAGGGTTTTCATATGGTACAAAGTACAAGAATTATTGCGTTTGATCAAAAAGAACTGTTTTCTACTTTAATATATTTTAAAATGTAATTTATCCCTGTGATGACAATGCTGAATTTTCAGCGGCCATTTCTTTAGTCTTCACTGTCACATGATACTTCAGAAATCATTCTAATATTCTGACTAGTGCCGTCAATCGCTAAAAAAATAACTAATTGCACATTTTTTCTGAAATTAATCACGATTAATCCCACCTAACTTTAGAGTTTTTAAATATACTTCTATATTGCAAAAATTTTAATCTTCAAATCAGTGTAGAAACAACATAAAGACAGTATATTTTTTATATTTGTTAATTATTTTTTATAACTGAAGTTATCACTGATACCGATATTCCTTTTCCTGCCATTTAACATTACTATATAATTGAGAGCTAGCTATCAATTATAACATTTATTAGACATTAAAAAATAACTATTTTTAATTTAAGTGAACTTAAATAGGTAGTTCACCCAAAAATGAAAATTTGATGTTTATCTGCTTACCCCCAGTTTTTTTTCAGTAGAACACAAACAAAGATTTTTAACTCAAACCGTTGCAGTCTGTCAATCATACAATGGCAGTCAATGGCATCCACAGCTTTCAGAGTCAAAAAAACAAACACAGACAAAACCAAATTAAATCTTGCGGCTCGTGATGATACATTGAGGTGTGAAGACAGAAAAAAATCGGTCTGTGCAGGAAACTGAACAGTATTTATATAATTTTTTACCTCTGATCCACCCGCAATGTCCAACTGTCCTGAGCACGTTCACAACAGCCCACGCATGACGTGTCAGCGTGCTCTGGCATGGTAGACGCATGCACGGAAGCGATATGTCACCCGTATACGCCACTCATTGTTTATACAGTGAGATTGTACGACGGCTACTCAAAGTGGTAGCTACTTGTGCTTATCCTGATTGTTGCAACCGATTTAAAAACTAGAAGATTCCCAACTTTTGAGGTTTTTCGGGACAGTTGGACATTGCGAGGTAAAAAATGATATACATATTGTTCAGTTTCTTAGACAGACCGATTGTTTCGTATCTTTACACCTCAATGTATCGTCACGAGCCGCAAGGTTCGAATTGGGTTTGTCTGTGTATGTTTTTTTGTTGACCCTCAAAGCCGTGGATGCCATTGACTGCTATTATATGACTGACAGACTGTAACGATCTGAGTTAAAAATCTTCGTTTGTGTTCTACTGAAGAAACAAAGTCACCTACATCTTGGATGCCCTGGAGATAAGCAGATAAACATCAAATTTTCATTTTTGGGTGAACTAGCCCTTTAAAACAATCTTCACATAACCCATTATTTACCTGTGCAAGTAAGAAATATACAGAAATTTTAAAGTTATCAAACACTAAATACTAAATGAAATATTGATGAATCCTTAAAGCTACAAAAGTTATCGAATTCCTCTTTTTTTTGTTTTTTGACTTATAGACATCACAGCAGCTGGGTTATTAGCTTATTTGGCTGCTATTACTTTAAGAGCTCCCACTATTGAATGTGACGTGGATCTGACACGCATGCTCAGTATAACGACTGACAGGACAGTAAAATTCGTTTTTACTGACATATGGCCTGACAGCATCACATTTGACCTTGTTGTTCGACGAAGCTCTCTCGTCACCTGTACCTTTCCCGCGCTCATTTGACTAGCACCTGGCGCTGAAGTTAAGTAGGAGTGCACGGCTGAAAAGTCTCCCATTTGATTTGCTCAGACGTTCTGCGACTAAATAAACACACTTCTTGTCAAGAAAAAAAGAGATAGAAGCAGGAGTTGTGAGTGGGGTGGCTAACTAGCTCCACCCCCACATTAAATATTTTTACACCGTTAAATTGAAAAAATGAATTTTGAAAGCAGTACTTCTGACCTATGTATATATTTATCTAAACAATAGTTAGTTTCTTGAGAAACATTTTTAAAAAAAGCATCTTATAGGTATAACCTACCTTTTTTATTCTGTGGGGTGTTTAATATTAATGCATATCGCAAACGCTTATAGCTACTAATGTTAACCAAAAAATTAAAAGGTTAGACTAACACAACATTTAACTAAAATAAACCACTGTATGTCATACACGGTGTCATTTTCAGAGTTCGTGCAGACATGAGAGAATAATGCGTGTTCATTTCTTCACTTCGTGAAACATAACTCTAACCAACACAGTGTACACAGCTGCAGCGCTGCTATGTCTAATAGGTGCAGTCCTGATCTAATTTTGCAGGCTGTATTTTTTCCTCACTGTAACATGTATTGTTTGAGTGAATGTTAGCCAGCGGCAGATTAGCACCTCCTTAACAAGGCAAATATGATCTGTGTGCACCTCCACAAAGGAAACACTGAAGTTCTCTATTTATAGATGGAAAGGAAATGGACACTCTGTTAGAATCTAGGTGAGCGAAAAAGCATCTTCAGGTTTTCTTTTCAATACAGCATAGTGTCAGATGTGCATTCATAGCCTTTTTTACCCCAGGGGTCTGCAAACTACTAAATAGGACACTTCTGAGGTAAATTTAGGCATTGGTTTAGTCAATTCACAAAAGGGCGACCAGGCTAGATGTGACGCTTTATATTATTATTATTTTTATTATTATTTTATTGAATTTCTGTTTAGACACTTTGTTGTGGTCACAAAACGCTGTTTCCACTGATACAGTTCATTGAACACAAGTTGGCACAATGGAAATTTACCACTACACAGCTTTATAATATGCTTTTCAGAACAATTTAAATGGCAGTACTGTTAAATGGGAACTTTTTCGCAAGAGACGAAATCCGTACATATAAGTTTCATGACATTTTCGATGTGAAATATCCACTGAGTGGTGCTAAAAGAGTATTCGTTTTTTTTCCCCCTGGAACAGATGAACGTACATATGGTACGTTTTATGTGACAATGAATTTGTAATGTTTCACCGCAGTTCTGACTTGAAATGTCCATTGAGTGCCGCTATAATGCTAATGCTCTGTGACAGTCCATTTGAACTCAATCTGATATACTGACATCATTATTCACATGGTGCAGCTGATTGGTTCCTTTTCGTATCAGCAGCCAATGAGCTTGCTGCTCAGCATTCAAATACTCGGCTAGTGCCTGCTATAGCCGTGTGCAGCGCTTCAGAAACCCTCTACCTTCCCCAGCTCCACCTGTATAGGTCTGCTATAGCGGGATTTCTTGTACATTATACATGGGGGTTATTTCATATATGTTATATGTCCAGCAGCAGAATTTTTTAGATGCTGTAAGTTGTCACAATGGAAATTTACCCCTACAAAGCCTGAATAATATGCTTTTTTATTATTTGTAAATTCAAAAAAAAAAAAACTACCAACCTGATCTCATAACGAAACATACCTGTGAGAACTTTTTTGCAAGAGGCGAAATCTGTACTGCCATGTACGTTTCGTGACATATTCGATGTGAAATGTCCACTGAGTGGCGCCAAAAGAGTGGTGCTTTTTTTTCCCCTGGAACAGATGAACGTACATATGGTATGTTTTACGTGACGTTAGTTTTGTACGTGTCACTGCAGTTGTGACTTGAAATGTCCATTGAGTGGCGCTGTAACTCTAATGCCCCGTGACATTTAAAAAAAAATGATACCGTCTGTACTACACGTAAACCTACCCAATAGTAAGAACAAATGAAAATATAGCTGCAAGCAGCAATTGCGGGGCCAAGCACAAAAGAGGCAGAATGAGGAGTTAAGCACGGCAAGTAGCAGCAGACCGACTACAACAGTGAGTAACTTAAGCCATTTTAGGATAATATCAGTTGAAATGGCTGAAAATCATAAATACAACCAATCGTAATAAAATTTAATGGCTTATCACTTTTGACCAACAGGTGGTGCTGTTTTCAAATTGATGTGACGTGTTCTGTGTGAAATGACAATGACACACACAAAGTTTGCCGTCATTATGTCAAAGCTTTGCAGAGATACAGCCTCAGATGTAGTTTGGCATCTTTCCAGCAAATTTGTTGATGCGCTAAACGAAAACGGTTTCGTATATCGACACGAAATTCATAACTTTTTGCCAGCATAGTCTGAAGATGATCTGAGTCAAATTTGGTGAAGATCGGACTAACAGTCTGGGAGGAGTTCGAAAAAGTAGGTTTTGTACATTAATCAAAATGGCGGACAGGAAGTTTGGCCAATTTCGGCATAATGGGTATCAATGTTCTCGACTTGACCCAAGGAATCTATTGGCATCAGTTTCATTCCAATAGGCTAATGTAAACAGAAGTTATTAGCATTTTTGTAAATTTCATTATTAATGTTTAGTGAATGGCGTATTACTTCTGACCCATAGGTGGCACTGTTACCAAATTGATGTGGCTTGGTCAGAGTGTGGTGACAATAGCACATGTAAAATTTGGTGTCAATATGTCAAAGCTTTGCAGAGATACAGACTCGGATGCAATTTGGCATCTTTCCAGTAAATTCGTTGATGCGCTAAACGAAAACGGTTTCGTGTATCGACACAAAATACATAACTTTTTGTCAGCATGGTCTGAAGATGATCTGAGTCAAATTTGGTGAAAATTGGACTAACGGTCTAGGAGGAGTTCGAAAAAGTAGGTTTTCAACATGAATCAAAATGGCGGACAGGAAGTTCAGCCAAAATTGGCAAAATTGGTATCGGTGTTCTCAGCATGACCGAAGGAATCTATCAAAATCAGTTTCATTTCAATAGGCTAATGTACGCAAAAGTTATTAGCATTTTTTGAAATTTCGTTATAACTTTTGACCACAAGGTGGCGCTGGCCCCAAAATTTTTATGTACATTCAGGGCATGGTGCCGAACATTTTTGTAATTAATGTCGAAACGATACGCTAATCCGTTCTCAAGATACAGCATTTTAAAGCTAAATTCAAAATGGCCGACACCCAAAATGGCTGACATGGGAAAATTGGATATGGTTCGACTCGGTATGACACACCGAATCTAAAGAGACCAGTTTTGTGATTTTTGGACAAATCATTCAGACGTTATAAAGAAAAATAGCCATTTTTCGTATCTCCTGACCACTAGGGGGCACTGCACCGAAACACTGCAGGTAGGCTCAGGTCATGCTTGTTATAACACACACCAAGTTTGGTGTCAATATGACAAACTATTACGGAGATATAGCCTCACATTGATTTTTGCTAGCTTTTCGTAGAATTCTTTCGCGTGTTATTCGTGAACGGCTGGACGAATCGACTTGAATTCCATAACTTTTTGCCAGCATGGTCTGAAGATGATCTGGATCAATTTTTGTGACAATCGGTGCAACGGCCTAGGACGAGTTCGAAAAAGTACGTTTTACGAACAAAAATTTATAGAAAAAAAACTAAACCTTACGAGTTTTAAATTTTGGACTTCATTCCACTCGGCATGAGCCAAGGATTCAGAGAAAAAAATAATTTTGATTCTGTGCCTTACGGTTCAAAAGTTATTAGCATAAAATTATTGAAATTTTGGACAGGTGGTGGCGCTAGAGAGTTTGATTTAGAGACTCCAAATTTGCTATGGTCAATGATGGGACTGTCCTCTATCAGTGTGCCAAATTTCACAACTTTCCCGCAATCGGTTCTATGGGCTGCCATAGACTCAAGAGCGGAAGAAGCGGAAGAAACGGAAGAAGAAGAATAAGAAAGGCAACAGATACAATAGGTGCCATCGCACCTTCGGTGCTTGGCCCCTAATAATAATAAGAACACTAACGGATACAATAGGTGCCATCGCACCTTCGGTGCTTGGCCCCTAAATATGACATGAAAACACAATCCAGGTCTGGCGGAGTGTGATGAGGCACACCTGATGTGAATGAAGCCTCATCACCGCCGCTGTTAAAATGCCGAGTGCGCCTCTTCTCAGGAGACCGGTCTCTTCCCCGTGCATGCACGCTGGTGTCCTCGTGGGTCCAGGAACGTGTGAAGAGGGAACCAGCTCCGCCGTAGGACGAGCCGCCGGACCCCGCGGGTCCGGATGAGGACCGCACCCGTGACGACTGACGGGCCAGGTTGCCGGGCCGTTTTATCCCCCAGAAGTACCGCATAGGTGGAGGAGGACGATGCCGCTAGAGAAGCCGCGGCCCCTCACACCCCGGACCTGAGCGGGGAGCGCGTGCGGCCGCCAGACTCCGCCCCTTACCTGGACCCTTCCCTTCGGAACACTACCCCACCTTCACGGAACCCCGTCACGTCGAGGACACCAGATCCCCCTGTTTATTTTGGACACTTTCCCCCCTTTTTGGACACTTTCTGTTTATTGTTTAATAAAAGCCTCTCCGAGGCCTGACGTCACGCCCACTGTGTCTGTCGCTTTGCTCCGCACCCGTGACAGTTGATATAAATTGTCACAATGGAAATTGAACCCTACACAGCCTGAATAATATGCTTTTCAGAACTATTTAAATGACAGTCTTTTTTTCATTATTATTATTATTTTTAATCCCACGCTATCAGAAAAGTATAAAACCACAAACCTGATCTCATGATAAAAACATACCTGTGGGAACTTTTTCGCAAGAAACGAAATGATAACTTGAAATGTCCATTGAGTAGCGCTTTAACTCTAATGCTCCGTGACATTTTAAAATAATGTAACATCTGCAAAAGCGCCGAAATGTGACGTAAAAACAATCGCTAACATGCCATTTTAGCTTGTTTTTCTCTCATCTTTCAGCTCTTTCATTGTGAGTCATGTTTTTGACGGGATTCATACCTAAGGATTCTGCATCCTAAGTCCAATTCCATGCCGGCTGAGCTATCGAACAAGCCTGTTACATCCAGAAAGCAAAACATATGGAGCTATAATCATAACTGTGTACAAAAATGATCACAAGTGCTCACTGTTTTACCAACTCTAGTGTTCATTTCGGTTGGAAACTGCAGTGATATGTACTTACTGGTATGTACTTCGCGTCTTGCAAAAAAGTTTCCACAGGTACGTTTTCATCATGAGATGAGGTAGGAAAGTACTCCTATGAAGGAAAGTTCTGTTATGAAACTCTAGATGGCGCAATCTGATATGTTGACATCATTATTCACATGGCACAGCTGATTGGTTTCTTTTCGTATTAGCAGCCAGTAAGCTGCTGCTCAGCATTAAAATATTTGGCTAGTGCTTACTATAGCTGTTGCGGCGCGCTTTTGAAACCCTCCACCTTCCCCAGCTCCACCTGTATAGCTCTGCTATGCAGGGATTTTTTCATGTACATTATATATGGGCAGCGGTATTTCCTACATGCTTGTATCAGCATATCTGTGGATGTATTGACAGTAGCAAGCCTCGGTACTCAGCAGCAGATCTATTCCACCATGACCAAACACATTAACATTGTTGTGTACATTTCCATTCTAAACTCTCCAAGAGATGTCATGACAAAACTAAGTTTACAGTTCAACCTTTTGATAAAAATTAGTCATTTTTTATGTCTTCCCATACCTCATAGTGACCCTTGTGACCACCTCCTTTTGTGACAACTAGCCCCGGTCTCCCCTATAGCAGTTGTTGCTCTATGTCACTTTGGCTAAAACGCAACAAAATGTCCATTACTGTCAGCAGTACCACAGTCAGGTCAAAACAGTTTGAGGCAGCTGTCATTTATAATATACGCAATGTAAAAAATGTAGAATGGGAGTCGATGAAAGCCTATAAAAACTTCCCATTAACACATGGGTCCACCTATAAAGACTTAACTAGAGTTGAGCTGCACAGGTTATCTTTGTTCCTGTCTTGAGCACATTACATGAATCCAGCCCCGACCGGCTGAATTCTTTAAGGCTCAGCTATAATTACGCTAGATTTCCTCCACCGTCCTTCATATTCCCGGGCTGCAGAAGAAACGATCTAACGATCTGGTATTTTTAATTTTGGAGCTGAAACAAGACATTGACTCTGAAGAAAATCGCACCTTCCTTTGGGAGGCTCGGCCTTTGGCAGCCGACTTTAAAGGGCAACGGCGAGCGTGCGGTAGCTGAGTTCGGTCTCTCAGCAGATGGAAATGATGGTGCTGTGATTATGGCTACAGACTGAACTCAGACACAATTAGCCACCAACAGATGGAAGTCTTCACGTTAGAAACCTCCCTCACCCCCCCCACAAGCCCTCAAGAGAGTGTCTGGAGGGAAAAAAAAGGCAAACATTGGCATGCAGAAGTCATGTAGGCCATACATACTCTGTAATTTTTGCGTAGTTTGGAAACATACACAAATGTAAATGTAGCCCTCTGATTTTAACCGTGTTCAAGGCTGCTGAATGAAAAGAATGTAAATCATGTATGATTTAGTTTTCTGAGCCACATCACCCTGTACAGCTCAGCTAAACAGTGTAGTAATTACAGGGACGATTCACCCAAAAAATGAAAATTCTGTCATCAAGCATTTACCTTCATCTCAAACCCACAATTCCTTTTTTTAAGGCACACAAAAGACATTTTATAAGTTGTGATAATCGCTTATTTTCATGCAATTACTTCTGAGACAGATCTTTTTAATAAGTTGGCAAATTCAGTTCAGAGATCCAGTCTAAATGATTCATTTATGAATCAAACTGACCCAGTTCTTAAGGTCCTGTTCTTTTTGTCTAAATAACATGTAAAAGTGAAGTTTGCATCCGATGACCCCTTTAAAATGTTAAGTCCAGTCAACTCAAATAAGTTTAGTCAATTTGAAATGTTGAGTTGACTAAACTAAAAATTTGGTTTGATAAATTTGAAAGCTGGGCTTGTTACCCAGCTGCCTTAAAATTTTAAGCTGAATCAACTTAAATATATAAGTTGTCACTTAGTACAACTTAACATTTCAAGTTGACTGAACTTGTTTGAGTTGACTGAACATAAAATTTTAAAGGCAGCCAGGTAACAAATTATTTTAAGTTGACTCAACAAATTGTTTTTACAGTGTATTTGAATGTGAGTTTAAGGATGTTCAAATGAACAGAATGTATCAAATGTATATGTCCAGTTATTAAGGTCAACTCGCTGATTAATTTCAGTCATTGTGGTTAAAAATCCCTGCAGAGAATGATTATCAGTGAATAATGACTTAATTTATGATCTGTGTTCCACACAAAGTTATTCTGTGGCTTCAGAAAACTTGCAATATAACATACTATGGTAACATTTTACAATGTGTAATTTATTAACATTAGTTAATGTATTAACTAACATGAATGAACAATGAACAACACATTACATTATTTATTATTGTTTGGTAATATTAGTTAATAAAAATACAGTCGTTCATTGTTCATTTTAGTTCACAGTGCATTAACTAATGTTAACAAACACAACTTGTGATTTATTAATGCTTTAGTATATGCTGAAATTAACATTAACCAAGATTAATAAATGCAGTAGAAGCATTGTTCATTCTTAGTTCATGTTAACTAATGTAGTTAACTAATGTCAAGTGTTACCCAGCTTTGAAGATATTATGTTGCTTTTGATGTCATTTTGTGACTTGTCCCTGTTCATTTAAGTATTTATTTGAGAATACTTACTACATTTTAATTTAGTTATTAGTAATTTAGTAGAGGTAGTAAACAAAATGCAGAATTGCTACACTCTAAACAAACAAACAAAAAAACACAATTTGTTGAGGCAGTTTAAAATAATTTGTTTCCCCGCTGCCTTAAAGGGGTCATCAGATGCCCATTTTCCACAAGTTGATATGATTCTTTAGGGTCTTAATGAAAAGTCTATATTATACTTTGGTTAAAAATGATGTAAAACAACACCCTTTTTACCTTGTCAAAATTAGCTCAAAAATCATCCCATTCTGAGGGACTGTGTCTTTAAATGCAAATGAGCTCTGCTCGCCCCGCCCCTCTCTACTCTCTGTGGAGTGATGAGCTGCTCTGAGAGATTGTTTACTTCAGCCACATTTAGCGCATTTAGCCGTGAAACTTGCTAACTAGCGCGTTATTAGAAAAGGTGATTGCACAGATTCGAAAAAAAAAAACCTTATACTCACTTCTGCTGTAGGTGAAGCTGGATCACAAATAATTTGCGCGAACAGACGCGTTTTCTTCACAAACAAATGTAATCCACTGCATCTTCAGCGGCTCAGATGTCGGGAGTAAATGACGACCACTATGTTCATTATTACATCCAGCAACACAACACCTCAATCAGAGATATTCTTGTCTAATTTACATCCCTGCTCCGGCATCGAAATAATGGAGGTCGGACTGTTACAGCTGATCTGAGGTAAGACGCTCATCTCAATCAACTATTGTGGGAGCGGCCTCTGTCGGTGTGATGCCACAGGGACAGGCATCTAAGAATGGCTCGATTTGAAAAAGGGGATATTATTTGTACAGATTAATTAAAAACCACTGCATGGATTTTTATCATTATAGGGTAGATTTGTACATACACTGTCAACACACATTAATGTTAAAACAACATGTAAAAGTAAAGTTTGCATCCGATGACCCCTTTAAAATGTTAAGTTCAGTCAACTCAAATAAGTTTAGTCAACTTAAAATGTTGAGTTGACTAAACTAAAAATTTGGTTTGATAAACTTGAAAGCTGGGCTTGTTACCCAGCTGCCTTAAAATTTTAAGCTGAATCAACTTAAATATATAAGTTGTCACTTAGTACAACTTAACATTTCAAGTTGACTAAACTTGTTTGAGTTGACTGAACGTAAAATTTTAAAAGCAGCCAGGTAACAAATTATTTTAAGTTGACTCAACAAATAGTTTTTACAGTGTATTTGAATGTGAGTTCAAATGAATACAATGTATCAAATGTACAAAAAAAGGAATTTCATCAAGACAAATTTGAATAAAGACTTGACAAAGACTTGTTTAAAAAAAGTTTTGGACTTTGAAGATTTTAGGGATTTTGAAAGGTCACCTATAAAAAAAACTACACTTATTTTATATACACATTGTTATATTTGTTGTTCATTGTTATTGTAATGAATTGAAATTCAGTAAAATTCACTTTCTGTGATGCATGACCAATTAAATTAAAAGTCCAACTTATGAATCCAGAAAGAAAAACTCTTGCACATGCCAAGAAAAAATGAATAACATTTTTTGGGGTTAAGTATAAAGACTAAGTGTTTTATGATGCATGGGAAAACTGCATGAATCTGTGACTTCTACAACAACAAACTACAATTTCAAAACTTTTTTCAGCATTTAGTTGTTTTTGCTCTTGAACTGAACCGAAGCGCAAAGATGTATTTTGGCAGATGATGAATTCACTGATTAAATATCAAATCCACCCCGCTCTCCAAACACCGTGAGGTAGTGTTTACACAACAGTCGGCATCTGAGATTCATTAGCATAAAATCAGGAGTACAGGAACAGGAAACAAAATCTTTCAGCATCTTCTTCCCCCTGCTGTCATAACAGTTTACTCTTTTGCCTGAGGGGTGGTCCACTTTTTTGTTAAGAACGTAGCCACTGGTAGAACTAAACTAAAGTAAAATGTTGTTGTTTTGTTTTTCCTGCTCCAGCCATTCTCCACATTCCCTTGTTTCTCTGTCTAGGCCACGACTCTCGCGTATACTCTCATATTTCAAAAAAAGAGGCCCGGTCTCACTCGGTAGTGATGAGAAACTCCTACGCGCTCGCCGTTTGCCTTTGATAAGCAATCAGAGCCTGTAACACACATTATGGGCTGAGACGTTGCTTCATAGTAGATTCACTCCAAAATCTAAAATGATGTTTTAAAATTGTCGCTGGAGGCTATGTAATGCTGGGAGAGTGTGCCAGACTCTTCACACTGTCTTTCTCCTGTTTTTTTTTTTTTCATTCTTCGCCTTGCTGGCAAAAAAGCAGAGGCCTGGATTAGGAGCCCAGACTCTGTGTGTGTGTGTGTGGCAGCACGGGAACATGTGCTGTCTGCTCCCCGTGCAGCCAGAGGTGACACACGGGTCCTCGCCATATGCTGTCATTCCTCAGTGTCCCTCAGCCTTGACGCTGAATTAATTTATTAGAAGTTTTTTCGCTGTGCCACCGCTACCTAAAAAGCCTTCTCCTCTTCACCGGAGGCTTGTCACACAGATGCTGATGTATTTTCCCTCTCCCGTTGCCAGGTTTTATGATGGAAACCGATACAACGGCGTGATAGAGTTTCGGGATAAATTATTCACGCTTTAAACGCACTCTGCCTGGCTTTCTTGGAGGACATCCATTTTACAAAAGCTTCTCCCCTCCACCCCCCACAAAACCAGCCCACAATCCTTTTAATTGATCTACTCCTCCGCGGCTAAGACGACACGTGTGTGCATGGGACTGCGCTGGGACGTTTTTTTAATGCACATTTATCTGCGTTTGGACCAGGGTGGTGCATCGCTCAGAACTGAATTTAGAATGCGATTTAAATTTCAAGAAAATCCTTGAATTTGAATATTGAATTTAAAATGAGACCGCAAACAAATTAATAAACTTTAAATGGCTTGACCAACCTTGTTTGAATGTTTTTATCATTGAAATAGCCGAAAAAGTTTGACAGATGGATGGACAGATTTGGGCAAACTTTTAATGGCTTGACATACCTTCTTTGAAAGTTCTTAAAATGTAATTTTTTTTTTTTTTCAGAAATACAGGAAAAAAACTGTAATATTTTGAAATATAATTTTTAATTTGTTCCTTGACAAATTATAGGTGAATTTTCATCTGCCATTACTCCAGTCGTCATGTCACATGATCCTTTAGAAATCATTCTAATATGCTGATTTACTATCAATGTTGGAAACAGTTGTGCTGCTTAATATTTTTTTGGAACCTGTGATGCTTTTTTTAGGATTCTTTGATGAATAAAAAGTTAAAAAGGACAGTATTTATTCAAAATAGCAATCTTTTCTAACAATGTACGATTTTACTATAACTTTTTATCATTTTAACACATCCTTGCTTAATAAATGTATTAATTGTAGTTAAAAATGTTAATTTATTGAATAAATATTAATTCAAAAATTTTAATTCATGAATTAAAAAAAATAAATATTAATTCAGAAATTTTAATTCATCAAGGAATTCAGAAAAAAAGAAAAAAAAAATTCAGAAAACTTTTGGAATTTGAAGATCAGGGTCAATTTTACTTATTTTGTCTTCTGTGAATCATCTCCTGTAGCTTCTGAAGGGCAGTACTAAATAATAAAAAAAAAAAGATATTTAAGCAAAATAAGAAAAATTTACACAAAAGTTTACACCCCCTGGCTCTTAATGCATCTTATTTCTTTCTGGAGCATCAGTGAACGTTTGAACCTTCTGTAATAGTTGCATATGAGTCCCTCAGTTGTCCTCAGTGTGAAAAGATGGATCTTAAAATCATACAGTCATTGTTAGAAAGGGTTCAAATACACAAAAAGGCTGAAAAAACAAAGAATTTGTGGGACCTGAAGGACTTTTCTGAAGAACAGCGGCCAGTTTAACTGTTCACCCTGGTGAAAAAAACAGCATATGCTGGTAGCTATGTTTTGATGCTGGGATGCTGGTTAGGTATGTTTTGATGCTGGTTTAAGCTGGTCCTTTGCTGGTTTATGCTGGTCATGTTGCTGGTCAAGGACCAGCATAAACCAGCAAAGGACCAGCATAAACCAGCTAAGGACCAGCATAGACCAGCAAAGGACCAGCTTAAACCAGCACCAAAACATACCTAACCAGCATCCCAGCATCAAAACATAGCTACCAGCATATGCTGGTTTTTTCACCAGGGCAGGACAAACAAGGGACTATCAACTAAACAAAAAAAACACAGCTGTGGATCATTCAGGTAACAACACGGTATTAAGAATGAAGTGTATTTAAACTTTTGAACAGGGTCATTTTTATAAATTCAACTATTATTTTCTCTTCATGTGAAACAAATATCTTATTCAGGTCAGTACTAAATAAAAAATAACTTGCATTTTGTATGATCCCTCTTATTTTGGTAAAATAATTAACATTTTGTAGATTCTGCAAGGTGTATGTAAACTTTTGACCTCAACTGTACATGCATCAAAAGAACCGAAAGAGAGCAAATGGTTCAATTCTAAATTTTGCAGACAGAGCCCTGCTCTGGGGACACCACTAAATAGCACAAAATACACAATGACATATTCTCTGAATAAAGAAAGAAAGGGCTGTTTATTGAGAGTCTGGGCCATTTTTCATCCTCAACTCTAATGCCAATACCATCTGCCTGGATGAATCCTTAATTGAAAAGAATTTTGGCCTTAGTAGTTGGACTTGCTCCCTAGGACACAGAAGAAAATCAAATAGCTTTTCTTCTTAATACCTGTTGAAGCTATAAAGAAAAGCATGAGGCAGTGAAATAATGGACTTAGCTATGGCGAGTGGGTGAGCGGCTTTCATATTACATTGAACATCTGCAAAGATGGTTTGCAGCAAGGAGGCCGATTGGATTTAATGTTATTGCCAGTCTGCTATTGGCCGTCCGTCCGAAGGAACGTAAGGTGGCAGTTCATACAGCATTTTTTCTTGTCAGATGGCTTGGACGTAAAAGAGGAATTTGTACATTACTGTCAGTCACGCCCCTCATTGGATCCCTGCCCCAGAGTAGGATATTTCTTTAAACAAACATTGGGGGAAAAGGTAAAGCAGACATTTTGGAGTCAAGGGAAGATAAGTGATGCGTCTACCAGTACGCAAGGAGAAATAACAGAGGGCTCTTTTAATGTGGTTACGCTGTAGGGAGAGTCAGCCCTCAACTGCCAGAGATTTGTGTGAACCGCACATAAAAGAACATCAGATGGGAGTTTGCATGAATTAAATAGATCAGGGATTTGATTGTTGGTGAATTTGGATTAATAGCTGTTGGAAGTTATCTAGGTGCACAACTTTGTGCATATCATTGGTTGTTGTTTGGTTCATTTGACCGCTTTTGGTTACAAGTGACGATGAAGTGAAGCTGATTGATTCTGTGAAGTACTATATCTATTTTATTGCAAAATCCAAACCTGATTTCCATTCAAGCAGACAGTATTTGTATTGTATCACCATGATGTTTAACAGTAATACCTGTAACATTGACTTGGCTAAAGGTTTTATTATTATTATGTGTTAGCGCTGGCAAATGCAGCATGCAGATTACTCGCTATTATTTTTATCCAGCCACGTGGAGACGATTGTCTGGTTTTTGAGGTGTGGTATTTACTAAAGGTTCCTGAGTTGGTTTTCTGGTTAACACTTTATTTACTTTAGAAGGACCAATTATGTACTATCATGCATATTACTAGTTTATTAGTACTTATAAAGCACATATTAATGCTTTATTCTGAATGATCATATTTTATATCGGTTAATCCTATCCCATACCTAAAGTTAAAAACTATCTTTTTAACTATTAATAAGCAGCCAGTTAGGAGTTTATTGAGGCAAACATTGTAGTTATTATTATTATGTTAATGCAATGCATTTCTCCACACCTCTGTTTAAAATTATTTTATTTTATTTTAAATTTAACCCCAACAGAGTTGTATGAAATTCAGAATTTAGGAACTGGCTAAGTTTGTCAGCTGAATCTGAATTTAACTGACCAAACTCCACAAAGAAATTAAATCAGAATGATTTTGAGTGGGGAAAAATGGTCTTTAAGACTTTTTAAACCTTTTTACCTTCAAAGTCAACATTTACAAGTCAAACGTTTACATACACTTTGCAGAATCTGCAAAATGTTAATTATTTTACCAAAATAAGAGAGATTAAACAAAATGAATGTTACTTTTTATTGACCTGAATAAGATATTTCACATAAAAGACAATAGTTGTAAATAATAGTTGAAAATAATAGTTGGTTTACATAAAAAGACCCTGTTCAAAAGTTTACATACACTTGATTCTTAATATTGTGTTGTTACGTGTATGTCCTGTTAAACTGGCCGCTGTTCTTCAGAAAAATCCTTCAGGTCCTAAAGATTATTTGATTTTTCAGCATTGTTGTGTATTTGAACCCTTTCCAGCAATGACTGTATGATTTTGAGATTCATCTTTTCACACTGAGGACAACTAAGGGGCTCATATGCAACTATTACAGAAGGTTCAAATGCTCACTGATGCTCCAGAAGGAAACACGATGCATTAAGTGCCAGGGGTGAAAACTTTTGAACAGAATGAAGATGTGTAAATTCTTCTTATTTTGCCTAAATATCATATTTTTTCATGTAGTACTGCCCTTCGGAAGCAACAGAAAAAACCTCATTTTTATAAATTCAACTATTATTTTTTTCTTGTGGACTATATGTAAACACTTTTTTGTGAAATATCTTATTCAGGTCAGTACTAAATAAAAAATAACACGCATTTTGTATGATCCCTCCTATTTTGGCAAAATAATTCTGCAAGGTGTACGTAAAATGTTAACATTTGTCTGGACAAACTTTTATTAACGTACATTTATTTAGATTTTATTTGATCTCAAATCATTTATATTTTTAAATTCAATGTTAATATGAATCTAAATTCTAGTTTGCTTCATTCAAATTCTGGAATTTGGGTAAAAAATTCCTTTGTGACAAATTAAACTCTTTTTTTCACTTTATTTTATATTTTGTTATGTTTGTCACTAGGGGTTGGTCTTAACATGTCATGATTTTGATGATTTTCATGGTCGATGTAGATGGCTGTTACGCGTTGCAAATGGCAGACGTGTTGAGAGCGGTCGGGGCCCCCTGCTGCAGTGCTGTATATTTTGGCATGTGCTGCGTCTCATATGCATTGTTGCTGCACACACAGTTTGGAGGGTATCTGAAACCCCACATTTCCAATATACAGTATGGAAAATACCTCTCTCTTTCTCTCTTCTTCCCTGTCTCTCAATCCTATGCCAGGGTCTTCACACCACGGCTTCAGTAATAAGCCCACAAGAAATGATGAGATTCAGCGGGAGACAAGCGGGCCGGGCGAGGCGCAGCAATCCCAGGGTACATTCATCACCATTCTCACTCCCGTCCAAAACGCTCTGGCCTCACTTCAAAGCCATAACCGGTCCAATTCAACTCGCAAGCTGTGGATAAAAGCCACTCTTCATGTTCTCTGTCTCCGGATCTTAACATGACTGAACAAATAACCGTTCGTTTTTTGGGGGGGGACAGTGCAGATTTGTCTTCGGTAGATATCTGGACGTTTTTTGTTTGTTTTGTTTTATTGCGCTCAGTTTAATTTCGTACTGAGTTTTTACAGGAAGAGTTTATTGCTCATGGTTTGCAGTATCTGTGCGAGTGACTGAGTTGTGTACAATTTGTACTGGCATTACAAACTTGGAGAGGACATTTTCTTGAGTCATGAGCAGAGTGGTTATGAAGAAAAATAAATACTCATCAATGTTAATGCGCCACACATTCAGGAAGGCATTTGCAAACATAGTTTATGGCACTTTCCAAGAATAGGGCCTGAAAGTCTTGGTTAGCCAAAAAATGGTTAGTGAAAGCGGTAACCTTTATGTTATATTTTCTATTAATTTTGTTACATTTTTTTTAAAAAATGTTAAAATTAAAAGTGTTTTTTTTTAAAGTATTTATTCATTTAGCTCATTTCCTTGCAATAATGCTTAACTAAACAACAAGATTAATGAGACAAAATACTAAAAAAAGTGAATAAAGTCATTAAAATTCTGTCAAACACAGCATAAAATAATTATTGCCTCTACAATGAAACAAATGCCAGAAACACAGCACTGATGTCCATTTGTGCGGAGAAACCCGCAGGACAGCATATCACCACCCAGTGATCAAATGACATTGCCCCCAGCATTCTTCCTTATATTGACATGTTCATGTATGTTGCTTATGGTACAAGCAGCCATGGATATGATGATGATTTGATACCCTCTACCAAGCAGATCTGAAATTTGGTCTCCAAATAGTCTCCACAGAGACTTACTATCATAGTTGAGGAGCTCTTGAAAAGCAAAAACAATAGTGGGTAGTAATTTTGTGGTTTTAAAATTTATTGTAAGTTCTGCAAGATAAAGATATTTGTGTTATGACAACTCTCTGAGAGCTTAGCACAGTAATATACATGGCAATGTTGATGTGTTTGGTCTTAAAAGAATAGATCTGCTATGCTGCTGCTGTGTCAGCAAGTACCGAGACTCGCTATTGCCAATACATCCACAAACATGCTGCTTTGAGCATGTAAGAAAGACTGCTGCTATACATATAACCAACCCAGGCTCATTGGAAATACGTGTCTCTACATACATTTCTGCAACACCATAATTACGTACCTTGCTGCACGTTTTGCGGCAGTTTCAAATTAAAATGTCTTGAGAGTGGTGCTAAAAAACACATTTTTTCATGTTTTACTTTTAATAGTAACTTTGTTTGCCAAAAAAGTTTAATTTTCATTTGATTGAAAGATGAATTAAATTAATATTTTTTCCCTTAATTTGATAACCAGAAAATTGTAAATATTGTAAAAATATTTCATTAAAATTAAATTAAGTTGTTTTTATGCATTAAAATAAGTAGACATGCTCAAACAGAATTTGGTAACAATAAACAAAAGGTGAGAAAAAATAAAGCATTTCATAGGGCCCTAAACATGTAATTTTTGTTAAACTTTTAATAAATTGATGTTAAATTGTATAAGTTTCATAATTTTAATTAATTAGACTTGTTTTTTGTTTAATAAAATGTAATTTAACCATTAAAAAAAGAGTCCAGAAAAATTCTAATGGAAAAAATTTAATCCAGAAAAATGTAAATGGAAAAAACGGAATTTGGAGAAAAAAATAAAAAAGGAAATTAGGAAAGAAAATAAGGGCCCTTCAAACCGAGCAGGATGTTAAAGTTGTTTTGAAGCCATGATATAATATTCTGTGAGTAACTGTGTGAAAATTAGGCTTTATTAATCAAAACTCTGTGTGTAAATCTTACTTTGTGTGAAAAGGAATAAAAGTTGTCAAAGTTTTACTGCCTCTAGTGTTCATTTCAACTGGAAACTGCAGTGACTCGTACATATAGGCAGTGTTGGGGAAAGTTACTTTTAAAAGTAATGCATTACAATATTGAGTTACTCCCTAAAAAAGTAACTAATTACGTTACTTAGTTACTTTTTATGGAAAGTAATGCATTACTTTACTTTTGCGTTACTGTTTAAATCTGGGCAGGGCTTGCTTGTTTGTTTTTAATATAAAAAGTTATATTTTTGGCAATTGTAAAAGCCTTTTCAGACAAAAGCCTCAGGCTTTGAGAAAAGTAAATTCACGTCTGTACAGTAGACCAACTCTTCAGCAATACAAAAAGGAAAACAAATGTTAGATTATTTTGAGTCATTTTTGCTTATTAGTATGGTAGAATTGGATCATCGAAGGTCGGCAGCAAAGACATCGGTTAATGAAATGGGATTAAATGCATAAAGGATATTTGTATTATTTAACATATTTAATTATTGCAGGTTTGCGTCATATTCTGAGTTGAATTTCACTGTTTTTATTCATTTTGAGGAATACTGAATCTGTTTTTTGTGAGTGAGATGAATTAATGCATGTTCACATTTAGTCTAGAACTAACATCTCACTCCCGATTTCTCTCAACATGGGGAAAGGAGAGCTTTTAATCAATGAATGGGGGGAAAAGTAACTGGCGTTACTTATTTGAAAAAAGTAACTCAGATATTTTCTTGATAATTAAAAAGTAATGCGTTACTTTACTAGTTACTTGGAAGAAGTAATATTACGTAACTCGCGTTACTTGTAATGCGTTACTCCCAACACTGCATATAGGTACGTTTTTTCAGTTTTGCAGAAATGTATGTAGAGGCATGTATTTCCAATGAGCCCGTAACAGATCTATACAGGTGGAGCTGGGGAAGGTGGAGGGTTTCTGAAGCATGCTGCAACTGCTATAACAAGCACTAGCCAAGTATTTGAGCAAGTATTTCCGCAAGCTCATTGGCTGCTGATGTGAAAACAAACCAATCAGCTGCGCCAAGTGAGTAATAATGTGATTATATCACATTGAGTTAGAACCTATTAGTCTGCCCCATCTAGAGTAGTGTGTAATTAAGGTAGCAAACAACAAAACAACTGTTTTCAAACAGGTTTTCTATTCGTCAGCCAAAAACCCGACAGCCCCACCCTAATCTCACACTATTGGTTAAGCCATTGTTGCTATGTGTGGCTGGTCGGAATTCTCAAACAAACAGAGAAGTGTTTTGATAACACCACAGAGTCAAATTCTACAACGTGTTCTTAAGTATATCTGACTTTTCCACACAGGCTCAGAACATGAGGCAGTAATGCCACTCTCACACCCTCCAACACTTAAACCTCATTCCAACAGCCCACGTTCATAAGCCACTACACAGGCATGATAGACAGGATGGTGTATATGCGGAAAGAGGAGGGGGGCGGTAGGGGATAATGCTTAATCTGCAGTCTCTAGTGCCCCCAGCTCCAGCTGGCACTGCGCAGGGCTGGCATGACAGAATGTGACAGAAGATCCGGAGGCGAGGGACTGGGGGAATCCCGTAACAATAATGCGGATGGTGAGGCTAAGGCCCCAGATTAAATCAGAGCCATCGCCCACCTGCCAATAGAAAATTACAGGGCATAGCCACACACTCTCGCTCTCTTTTTCCATCTGGGCTTAGGTCCATGTGCTGCTAAACGCAGCTTCGATGCAACTTCCAGTCATAGGTGTTTAGTGCCTCTGGACTCGCCGTCGGACAATGTTCAAGTTTTTTGAGTTTGTTAATTCCTTGGGTGGCTATAAAGACGCTAAAAAGCAGCTGTTGTAGTGTCAGCCCTGAGGGCGAAAAAAAGTACAACGCAGTTAGTGTTGAAATATAACAGCCGTACAAAAACCAGTTTCCCAGCAGCGTTTCACGGCCGTGAGCATTTCAATTACGTGCAATCAACCCGTGATCAGAGACGTATTAACTATCTGATTTATTTTTCTCTGAGCAAAGCTCTTGCCAAAGGGAATCTAGCTTTTGTTTTCCTGCAGTGCTATATGCTAACTCCAGAGGCTCGCTGCAGTCTCTCTACATGATCGCTGATTTGCCTAAATGAGGTTTGTTGAGATTTACTGTGGGTGATTATAATGATGGTTTGTGTCATATTGCAGCAATCAGAAGGGGTAAGCTTGGCCTGGGAGTCGCGGTGTCAGAACGGGGCAGTGGATACGGCCTGATTTTAGCCAGAGCTCAAATGCACCAAGCGAGGCCCCTCTGCTAACTACGTACAATCAAAGAACGGGTTCCTTAAGCCAATCACCCTCCCCATGAGGCTGACGAGCAGGGTCGCTTTGTTTAGATAGAGACCGGCTATGTGAGAAGCTCAAATTAAAATTTTATATCAAATCACTGGAGGCACAGCCGTTTCCACACAATTGCTAAAATTCACATGTTCCAATCCGGCATCATGAACTGTGGGCAGGTTCTGATTCAATTTTCACTGTCATTGCATTATGTTACATCACTTCGGTGAGGAGAAACTGAGATTTTTCATGTTTTAAGTAGTGCATATATCTGCTTTCTATAGGTTGAGGCTAATATTCTCCTGTTCTTTTCACTGCTCATGCTGTTTGAAACATCAGTCTATGTCAATATACGCTGATGACTGGAATATTTACATGTTTATGCTCAGAATTTCCATCTGTTGTTTCTGGAACAATCAGAATCGCTCAGAGAGACAGAGAGAATTGCTGTAACTCGTGCTCAGCTTGGGTTTTGGTGATTGGAGGCTGGTCTTGATTATCCGCAGCTCGAGTGGAAAAAAAAATGTTTTGGTTTTCTTCAAGGCCTTGTTGCTGTTGTGTTGGGCCCACTGGATCTGTGGTACCCTTCAAAGTGCCTGTTTTCCACTGTCAGTGGTCTGTTTTCACTGAGGTTCACTCAGCATGAGCATATTAGCACAGTGAGGTCTACCCCATCCTACTAACACAGCACACAGATCCAGCAAGGCCTGTCTGTAATATTCTTTTTTTAGTAGACATTATTGTATGGGCAGTTCACTTTAAGCACACTTAAAGGAGAAGTTCACTTCCTTAACTAAAATTTCTAGATAATGTACTCACCCCCTTGCCATTCAAGGTGTTCATATCTTTCTTTCTGCAGTCGTAAAGAAATTGTTTTTTTGAGGAAAACATTTTGGGATCTCTCTCCATGTAGTGGACTTCTGTGGTTCCCTGAGTTTGAATTTTCAAAATGCAGTTTAAATGCAGCTTCAAAGGGCTCTAAACGATCCCAGCCGAGGAAGAAGGGTCTTATCTAGCGAAATGATTGCCTATTTTTTTTTTTAAATTAACAGTTTAAACACTTTTTAACCTCAAACACTTGTCTTGTCTAGCTGTGCGTGAACTCTGTGTATTCCGGTTCATGACAGTTAGGGTATGTCAAAAAGCTCCCATCTCATTTTCTCCTTTTTTTCAAAAGGGAGTTTGACCTTTGGCCGTTAACCACTTTGTAAACACTGGGTCGGTAATTCTGCAGTGACGTACAATATTAAAGTTGGAGGAGAAAATGAGATGGGAGTTTTTCAACATACCCTAACTGTCATGAACCGGAAGCTAGAAGATGGGCGTTTGAAGTTAAAACGTATAACCGATACTTTCGCTAGATAAGACCCTTCTTTCTCAGCTGGGAGCATTTAGAACCATTCAAAGCTGCATTTAAACTGTATTTTGGAAGTTCAAACTCGTGGGCACCATATCAGTCCATTATATGGAGAGAAATCCTGAAAGGTTTGCCTCAAAAAACATAATTACTTTACGACTGAAGAAAGAAAGACATGAACATCTTGGATGACAAGGGGGTAAGTACATTATCTGTAAATTTTTGTTCTGGAAGTGAACTTCTCCTTTAACAAACAAACAGTGTCATCTGCGCTCTTACTTTTACATTCAGTATATTCTAGGGATGCACCGAAACGTATCGGCCGAAATGCTTGCGCGTTTTGTCAGTAAAGCCGGTTCTGTAATCAGCGGTAAATGCCATCAGGTGCGTGATTTCACGTTGAGCCGTATATACTACACACAGCCGTTGTTCACTGACGAGCTGCGCAAATTCACACTGATAATGAACATGGATTTGCGCAGCTCGCTGTGTGTAGTATATACGGCTCAACGTGAAATCACGCACCTGATGGCATTTACCGCTGATTACAGAACCGGCTTTACTGACAAAACGCGCAAGCATTTCGGCCGATACGTTTCGGTGCATCCCTAGTATATTCTTAGTGTTTCTTTAAAGGGATAGTTTGTGTCGTCATGGTACTTGAATGCTTGTCGAAGACTGACACGGAAAAAAAGAAATTGTTGAATAATCGTTATGTTTGTTTGCTTTGCGCACAAAAATTTTCTCGTAGCTTTATAAAATTATGGTTGAACCACTGATGGACTATTTTATCGACGTCCTACCTTTCTGGGCCATCTTTCAGGCTCAGAAAGCTTTCGGATTTCATCTAAAATATCTTAATTTGTGTTCCGAAGATGAACAAGGGTCTTACGGGTTTGAAACGACATGAGGGTGAGTAATTAATGACAGAATTTACAGTTTTGGGTAAACTATCCCTTCAACTTTAGCCACTTTTGTGACACAGGGGTTTGTGTTTATTAAAATTCAAAATATGATATACAATTTTTTATATGAATATCACATTATAATTATTCATTTTTGCTACAAAAAAAAAATAGATCTGCATGGATTTCATTGTTCTACCCTTGTCCCAGAGCCAAACTTGTAATCTTAAAAAAAAAAAAAGTAAAAATCCATCATAAAAATAATATAGAGCCCATCATAGACACTTTAAATATCTTTGTGTTCATTTTTATTCATTTTATATTACTGTTGATATATCAATAAAATATCTTTTTTTTAAAGTTGTGGTACAATTTCCACAATTAACAATTTCTCCTCCAATACCGATTTATTTATTTATTTATTTATTTACTTGCCTGCCTTTCATACAACTGCTTATAGCTGAATTAAACTTCTGAATTTTACAGTTATTTATCTTAACTGAACCAACGCTGAACTAACTTAAATTATGACACTATTGTCTTTTAAAGCTGCTTTATAGCAGAATCTGAATCATCTCCATAGTTGAGTTTCATAATTGTTTGTGATGTTTCCTTGTTTATCTTTGCAAAGCTGCTTGGACTATAATGTATACAGCACTAAAAAAATAAAGGTGACTTGACTTGATGACTAAAAAATCTATTATTAGCTTATTGTTTACCAAGGAAGCAACAGTATCAGTGAAAAGCTTGAAATGAAATTATAAAACTAGAATATTATTTGTGAACAGAGTATTTTTAAAAAATATAATTTCTACCACAGAATGCTATTAAACACAAACATAATTTGAGATGTTGTGCAAATGATCTTTACTTTCAGAAAATGACAGCTCTCCTGTGAAAAATGTGTTTTAAGAAAAGTCCAGGGGGCCAAAAGTAACAGTTTTATACCACAGCAAGCCAAAAGCTGGTTCGTTTGTCATCAATGAAAATGTCAAAGACAAAAATATTTGACACAAAAATCCCTCGAATTGCTTCCAGATAGATGAGGTGTCGTAAACATTACCTCAAGGTGTTACATAGTTCAAAAAACACAGACTTTTGGCACACGTGCGCAGCTTACGAGATCTGTATCTTCAGGCAAGATACGCTATATTATATGCAACTGTTCCTAAAAAATAACAAATGGACCTTGTCCCATTTAAGAACTGAATCAAAATATTAGTTTTTTTTCTTTGGTGGAAAGTAAAGAGTAGTCTCTTGGGGTCTGAATGGCTGCAGTAAGAGAGGTGATATTGATGGCTAAGAGGGGAGAGAGGCCAGATGAAAGTGCTGCCACGGTCCCTTAAGATGGAGCTTGAGACATGGACTGGAGCGGTCGGTCTGGGGCGGCTTAGGTTTCCCTCCGGGCCGGAAGTGGCGCTTTTCCCCTGGCGAGAAGCTTTTCCTGCAAAATAAAGAAATCATTACTAAGATGACAGCTCCTCCACCAGTCCAGGCCTCTGGGGAGCACAGCTCCGAGAACTGCCACTACTGATTAGGTAGCTTTGCTTTGGGCCAACATCACCCCTAGCCAAAAATAAACACTGTAGCATGTCTCTCCCTCTGTATTTTTCTCATTTTCATTCTCTTCGTTGTATTTTCCTCAGCCTCACCACACCACCACATCCGGCGGTATAGTGGAATGGGTGACCTTACATGGATTGACATCTGAACCCCAAATAATTAGGCAAATGATCAGGGCTCAATGGCGTTGACCCTCTGCGATCGTGGCGTGTGGCGCACGGGCCGCGTCTCAGTCCTGCTGGGTCAGTTCCGACTGATTTCAGGCCAGCGTCACTCTCCAGCAACTCCTTCCCAAATCATCTTCAACGTCTGCCAGACGATCACCGCCAAAGAGCCTGTGGACTTTAGAGAGCTTTACGTCTCCTCTCTGAAAAACCATCAGAGATTGGCCCGAGATCACAAGTTGACCCAAGAGTAATGATTACCATGGAGAATTGACGGTCTGAATCTGATCCCAGACTCTAGTCTGGGTTTAAGGGCTCCTGGAGAGATGAATTGTTGATGCCCTTCAAGACAATAATGTCGTCTCTATATTTTTACTGTCTAAGAAGTGGATTCTCCTCAATCAAAAGGGCGCATTGTTACAGATTGCTCTTGATATCCTAGACAAGGAGTTGCATATTTTTGAATACTGGTGACTTGGGTTACTAAAGCAGTGTATCACTAAAACATTGCAATCATTTATACGCCTACACTCCACTAACTCTACAGACACACACACACGTATAAACACAGGCACTTAAAGGAACAGTTCACCCAGAAATGAAAATTCTGTCATTAATTATTCACCCTTAAGTCATTCCAAACCTGTAATTCATCTTCAAAACACAAATTAAGATATTTTTGATGCAATCCAAGAGCTTTCTGACCCTGCATAGACAGCAATGCAACTTACACATTCAAGGCCCAGAAAGGTAGTAAGGACTAGTGTTAATTTTGTCAGATATTTTCAATTTTTGTCTTAGTCTTAGTCCTGTGTTAAATGTCCTTGTTAGTTTTTATTATATTTAGTCAACCTCATCCTGTTTAGTTTTAGTCAAGTTTTGGTCTCAACATTTTAGTCTAGTTTTAGTCAAAGAAAACCTGAAGTATTTTTATTTAGTTTTAGTCAATGAAAACAACATTTTAGCAATAAGATTATTCCCAAATAGCACACGTATGTCTGCAAGATGTCTGTGAAAGATCTCTTGATCTGGAAAGCATCTGCTGTGTACAAACATCTGACAGACATCTTTAAGATGTCAGTTTTACATACATTCTAAATCATAAACATCTTAAAGACATCTAATATTTGACATCTGATAGGAAACGTCCAATAGATGTATTGCAGATGAGCAAACATTCTGAAAAATACATCTTGCAGATGTAAATGCAGACATCAGATAGACGTCTCTGTGATGTTCGTGTGCTATCAGGGTTATTACTGTTTTTGTTTTCTCAAGTTTAAGTCAATGAAATGTATTAGCATTTTAGTCAGGTTTTAGTCATTGAAATCTTGAATCACATTTTCGTCATGCTATACAATGGTTAAACTGATAAAAAATATTTTTGCTCAAAATGATAATCATAATGATTGTTCTCATTAAGTTTTGCAAATTTTGCACTTTCACCAGTATGCACAATTCAACAGAATGTGGACTCATACACATGTTTTTTTTTTTTTACCTCATCTAGTGTACTGATTTATTATAGGCTATTTATTGTCAATTAATATCAAAGACATATGCACTCTGTCTGTCTACATTATGAAAACTGGTAAAACAAACGGAAAATATTATAACAGTAAAATTCCTAATAGTAATTCTAATAATTCCAAATTGCAATAGCCATATGTTTCTTTATTAAAACAAAGGCGGTTGAGTAATTGGATTTATTCAATATACAGATATTATATTCTATAATAATATAGTTGAGATCTCATGACAGAACACAGACCAGCTGAATGACGCTTTCATTTAGAGTGCTCAACTCCAGCTTGTTAGTAGCCATTTCTCTTGTCTGTACTTGTGTTTTTTGTGGACTTGTGAAACGTCATCAGTTGTCGCCCAAGTACTGTTCCAATTCAAAGTTCACATCTAACCAAGTACAATTCAAATCCCCAGATGTGTTCTTGCTCTGCCCCTTTTATCAAGGAGGCATCAAGAAGTCACTTGTGCGAACTTGAGGCAGCCAGGTATCCCAGAATGCATTTCGCACCAACCAGCGAGCGTTAATGGCAGAGCAGTAAACCCGCATAATTTTAAAATATTACCGTTACTGAATCACGAAATGTAGTTTTAAGTGAATGAGTATGAATGAGTATTTCAGGCGAGAATGTAGTTGTTTAAAACTCTGTGGTTTATTTATAAAGACAGCCCCTATTTGAAAATGTGCTTCACCGATACAGCCGATACAGCCTGGTTCAAAAAGTGGTTTCGGTCTATATAGCTAATTTTGCCCTTCGTGTCAACTGTGAGGAGGGTAAATTTTTTTATAACTCATCCTTTTAATTTATATTAAGCCTTTAAGTTCTGCATAATTTAGGGCATGGCCACTTGAGTGACAGGTGGATTGCCGCTGCTGTCACCACCGTTGGGTTCGGCGGGCGTGGTTTCAGCAACCAGCTCCACCCACGTCCCGCCTTTTTGCCCATTTTCGATTATCTGGGAGTGACGTGCAGTGACACGATTCCAAGATGGAGACGGCCGACTCCCACCCACTAAGAGCTTCAAAAATGCTCTTCAGAAACCTAAGGTCCATATTTTTTACAGTCTATGAATGAGAAGCAAGCGCGTTCTCAAGGTTGCCAGATTGCTTAAAATAAGCAAACCACCAGGCAGAAAATGTATACTTGTAACAGCAAAGCTTTGATTCAGGGATTTGAGCTCTTGTTATCTAGCAACCACACAGGAAAGCTCACGTAGTAGAGGTGTGTAAAGCAGTGCGCAATAGCATTTTGTCTTCTTTTCTTAGACGAAATTAAAGAGAGTGTTTTGGTAAAGTTTTTAGTTTTCGTTTATTGACTTTATTGTCGCCTTGTCTTCTTCTCGTCATGGGAAAAAAGCTCGTTTTCATTAACAAAATTAACACCAGTAAGGACATCATTAAAATAGTTCATTTGACATAAGTGGTTCAACCGTAATGTTATTAAGCTATCAGAATTCTCTTTATTCAATATACAGATATTATGTTCTATAATAATATAGTAGAGATCTCATGACAGAACACAGACCAGCTGAATGACGCTTTTATTTAGAGCGCTAAACTCCAGCTTGTTTGTCCATTTTTTTAGATCATCGGCGGCGGCGCTTTCCGCAATGAGAAGCAAGCGCGTTCTCATGGTTGCCAGATTGCTTAAAATAAGCAAACCACCAGACAGAAAATGTATACTTGTAACAGCAAAGTTTTGATTCAGGGATTTGAACTCTTGTTATCTGGCAACCACACAGAAAAGCTCACGTAGCAGAGGTGTGTAAATCAGTGCGCAAATAGCATTTCGTCTCCTTTGGCGAAAATAAAGAGAGGGTTTTGGTAAAATTTTTATTTTTAATACATTTAATAATACATTTTACTGTCGTCTTTTTTCGTCAACGAAAATACATGTTGATATAGTTTTCGTTTATTGACCTTATTGTCACCTAGTCTTCCTCTCGTCGTGGGAAAAAAGCTTGTTTTCACTGACGAAATTAACAGTAAGGACATCATTAAAATTGTCGATTTGAGCTGTTGAACCGTAATGTTATTAAGCTACGAGAATTCCTTTTGTGCTCAAAGAAAATTTCACAAATAACTACAAAGATATGGCAAGTAGGCTGCTACTGAATTAAACATGAAATTTTGAAGCAGAAAGACTGATAATAGTAATATTTCTTGTGAAACATAATCTTGTATTATTTACAACTTTGAAAAATCCTTTTTTGCATTGTAGGCCAACACTGCCTGTGAAGTCATTGCCTGATAGGGCAGCGAGGCAACCAGGCAGCTGCCTAAGCTTTTAGACATGGCCAATATAAATAGGTAGGGAGAAAGAAAGAAAGAGCAGCCCCAGAGGAAGAGCCCCAGGTGTCACAGTCATGTCCAGGTGCAGGGACTCTGTTGTCATGTGATTAGCGTGAGCAGAAATTCCCACCTGCTGCTGCTGCTTACTCACAGAGATTAATGTGGCAAACACAAATGAGCCATCAGAGGCCAGGCTGCTGTCCTCTCTAATGGAGACTGATAAAAGACAGACTGCATCTTTCTCTCTCTCTCTCACACACACACACACTCATCCAGCAGCCAGCAGGTCTCTAATGGTTTAACTGGCTCCATGTGCAGATGCATTTACACGTCTACCTCAATTAATGGTTGCGATCTCTACACAGAGACTCCTGATGCTGCTAGTGTTTGTTTTTTTGGGGGGGGTTGTAAAATATGGTTTACAACCAAATTCTTGTATCAACTAATATGAAGAAAGAATGGACAATACATTTATTACCGTTTCTATTCATCTTTGTTAATGTTAGGTAATAAAAGTGAAGCCGTTCATTATTGGTTCATGTTAATTCACAGAGCATTAACTATGTTAACAAGCACAATGTTTAATTTCCATAATGCATTGGTAGATTTTGAAATTAACATTAATAAATGCTGTAGAAGTATTGTTCATTCTTAGTTCATGTTAACTAAAGTAGTTAACTAATGTTAACTAATGAACCTTATTGTAAAGTGTTACCCAAAAAATATTGTGAAATTTTAAATAGTCTGGTAACACTTTACAATAAGGTTCATTAGATAACATTAACTACTTTAGCTAACAAGAACTAAGAATGAACAACACTTCTACAGCATTTAATAATCTTAGTTAATGTTAATTTCAGAATTTACTAATGCATTATTAAAATCACAGGTTGTGTTTGTTAACATTAGTTAATGCACTGTGAACTAACATGAACTAACAATAACTATTTTTATTAACTTACATTAACAAAGAATAATAAATGGTGTAATAAATGCATTGTTGATTATTTGTTCATGTTAGTTAATACACTAACTAATGTTAACAAATGACACTGTTACCATTTGGTAATGTTTTTAGTATTTTTTTATAATATTATATAATATTATTCTTCAATGTCACATGATCCTTCAGAAATCATTCTAACATGTTGATTTGTGTTCAAGAAACAATTATATTAACTATCAATGTTGAAAGTTTTTGCTGTTTAATATTTGTGTGAAAATCATCATGCACCACTATTCAAAAGTTTAGGGTAAGATTTAAAAAAAAAAAAAGGGAAGGAGAGAAATGTATACTTTTATTCAGCATGGATGTATTAAAATGATCAAAAGTGATAGTAAAGAAATATAGATTTCTGATTCAGAGAATCCTCATCAAGGAATCCTAAAAAACAAACAAACAAAGAAAATTATCAGCATTGATAATAATAACCATTACTAATAGGGCTGTCAAATCAATTAATTGTGATTAATCGCATCAAAAAATAAAATAAAAGTGTGTGTGTGTGTGTGTGTGTGTATATATATATATATATATATATATTTACATATAAATATATACAGTACACACACATATATTATGTAAATAATCAATTTGACAGCCGTAATTATTAATATTTGTGCTCCAAATCGGCATATTTGAATGATTTTAGAAGGATCATGTGACACTGAAGACTGGAGTAATGGCTGCTGAAAATTCAGCTTTTTATCACAGGAATAAATTACATTTTAAAATATATTAAAATAGAAAGCAGTTATTTTACATTACAATAATATTTCACAGTATTATTGTTTTTTCTGTATTTTAAAACAAATTAATGCAGCATCGGTGAGCATAAGAGACTTTGTTCAAAAACATTTATAGACAGATAGATAGATAGATAGATAGATAGATAGATGGTATTACCTTCCCAACATGCTTAAATGGCTTATAGAAATGGGGGGAAAGAATAGTGACCTCATGTTCTTAAGATAAATAATAAGGCACATGTTCTCCCATTACTGGATTACTTAGACCCAAAAACTTACTTACACACACAAACACATTTGTCTTGAATAGACCCTCTTCTGATTTCCTGTGCCGCCCTGTATTGTTTAGTGACTGGTGAGAGTAACTGTCAGTAGAGTGAGGTTACAGGGGGAGCATGCGCTCACATACGCGTGTGTGTGTCTTTGCATCATCCGCCCTACAAACCCACCTAATTAAGGAGCAAAATCCAGTCAAGTTTGTTTGGCGTTGCGCACAACATTTAAATAGCTTAAAACAACACTGTCTGTTTGCTCACTCAACACATTTCCATGTTCATGCCGTCGCTCTTGTTCCATTTTTCTGTGGATGAGACTGATTTACAAAAACACAAATGAGATTGTCATCTATTGGTTCAGAGAGATTCCCCAAAGCACTCTAGTCTGGTTTGATTCTTGTATATCGATGCGTTTTGGACTCTTGCATAACTTTGTAATGGATAACACACTGTTGCAGTGCATTTACTTGCCTGAGTCCTAATTTTCAACTGTTGTACCAATTGTAAACGTCATCTTGCAAGTTACTCAAATGCTGTCGGATCTGATCAGTGATGAGCGAGGCAGAATTTACCGCAAGACAGAAACACAAATGGTTCACATGCTCCTCTGCCTACGTATAAACACATCCTTTAAAAAGCTATTAGAGACAATAAGTCCTTAAAGAGAAAGATCACTGAAAATTGCCATTGTTTACTCGTTACTCGTTACAAATCTGTAGGACTTTCTTTCATCTGTAGAACACAAAAGATGATATTTTGAGAAAAGTCTCAGTGTTTTATGTTTTGTTTTGTTTTTTGGTTGGTGTGTTTTTTTCAGGGACTTTCTTTTCTTTCATCTGTGGAACACAAAAGATGATATTTTGAGAAAAGTCTCAGTGTTTTTGTTTGTTTTGTTTAGTTTAGTTTTGTTTTTTTTGGTCGGTGTGTTTTTTCAGCAACTTTCTTTTCTTTCATCTATGGAGCACAAAAGATGATATTTTGACAAAAGTCTCAGTGTTTTATGTTTTGTCTTGTTCTGTTTTGTTTTGTTTTTTTGGTTGGTGTGTTTTTTTCAGGGACTTTCTTTCCTTTCATCTGTGGAACACAAAAGATGATATTTTGAGAAAAGCCTCAGTGTTTTTGTTTGTGTTGTTTAGTTTTGTTTTGTTTTTTTGGTTGGTGTGTTTTTTCAGGGACTTTCTTTTCTTTCATCTGTGGAGCACAGAAGATGATATTTTAAGAAATGTCTGAGTGTTTTTTGTTTTATTTTGTTTTTTTGTTTTGTTTCTTGGTCTGTGCATTTTTGCATTGACAGTTGGATCCAATATTGTTATTTTGGACCCCGTTGACTTTCACTGAATGAAAAAAAACAGTCCATATCATCATAAACGGAAATTCTGCCATTATGTACTCTTTACTCTCAAATCGTTATAAATCTGTACAATTTTATTTCATCTGTGGAACACAAAAAATGATATTCTGAGAAACATCTCAGTGTTTTTGTTTGTTTTGTTTTTTGTTGTTTTGTTTTTTTGGTCAGTATGTTTTTCAGGGACTTTGTTTTCTTTCATCTGTGGAACACAAAATATGATATTTTGAGAAAAGTTTAAGTGTTTTTGTTTGTGCTTTGTTTTGTTTTGTGGTCTGTGTTTTTTCAGGGACTTTCTTTTCTTTCATCTATGGAATACAAAAGATGATATTTTAAGAAATGTGTTTTTTGTTTTATTTGATTTTTTTTAAATTATTTTTTTGTTGATGATATTGTGAGAAAAGTCACAGTGTATTTTTTGTTTTGTTTTTTGGTATGTGTGTTTTTTTGTTGACAGTTGGATCCAATATTTTACTGACTTTTACTGAATTAACAAAAACAGTTCATATCATCATAAATGGAAATTGTGCCATAATTTACTCTTTACTTTCATATCGTTACAAATCTGAAGGACTTTCTTTTATCTTTTTAACACAAAAGATGATATTTCGAGAACTGTCTCAGTGTTTCTTGTGTTGTTTTGTTTAGTTTTTTGGTCTGTATGTGTTTTTTTTTTTTCGACAGTTGGATCCAATGTTGCTGTTTCGGACCCCACTGACTTTTACTGAATCAACAAAAACAATTCAAATCCATTAAAAGATGATATTTTGAGAAATGTCTCAGTGTTTTTTGTCTTGTTTTGTTTTGTGTGTTTGGTCTGTGTTTTTTTTAGGGAATTTCTTTTCTTTCATCTGTCTAAGACAAAAAACATATTTTTAGAAATGTGTCAGTGTTTTTAGTATTTTGTTTTGTTTTTTGGTCTGTGTGGTTTTTTGTCAACAGTTGGATTCCAATAATGTTGTTTTGGACTCCCCTGATGGTTTTTGTTTAGTTTTGTTTAGTTTAGTTTTTCGGTCTGTGTTTTTTTTCAAGGGATGTCTTTTCTTTCATCTGTGGAACACAAAAGATGATATTTTGAGAAATGTCTCAGCGTTTTTCGTTTAGTTTTGTTTTTGGTCTATGTGTTTTTGTCAACGGTTGGGTCCAGTATTGCTGTTATGTTATATATATATATATATATATATATATATATATATGTATGTATATATTATAATATATTATTCAAAATAAAACAAAAAATACTGGAGATGAATATACTATTTTAGACTTTCTATATTAAAATGTCATATTTAATTCAGTGTGTTTCTTTGTTGTTACAACTACTGGTTTGTTTTGACCCAGCAGTTGGGTTAAATGTTTAACCCAACCTTCTGGGCAGTAACCCAACAGCTGGGTCAAAACAACCCAATCGCTGAGTATGTCCATATTTTACCCATCACTGGGTTGTATTTAACCCAGCAGTTTTTAGAGTGTATAATTCTTTGTAATTATTTGTGAACTTTAATAACAGTTTCTAAGTAAAAACAGTTTCAAAGTAAATTGTACGGTAATTTTTTTTCAGTGCAGGTACGCTAGCATGCTGATGTCTTTTTCCAGAATGTTCTGACTCACATCTGGCCCTAATCATCCCGATCCTGTTTATTTGGCCTGTTAGAGACTAAATCGTAATCTTCCCTCATTTTTCCAACAGCAATTGATATGCACTATTAGATGGTACCCACTGTGTAGTTTATGCTTACATAAAAGCACATCATTGTTTACAAGACTTTAAATGATTGGACTTCAGAGGTGAAATGTCATCACAGACCTCGCCTGAGCCCGTTTGTGGATAAGGCATTTTGAGGAATCCGATCATGTAAATGCATCAGGGAGACACTAAAATGCAGACCAAAACGAATGCACCTAAACCAGAGCTTAGCCAACAATCCAGCGCTCCAAGGGATATCCACTTTATGAGCATTATTACGTAAAGAGATGAGCGAAAGCATGATATTTCATCTCATGTTGCTTCAAAAATAGATACAGTCCAATTAAGGTCCAAAGAGCCTGAGATTAAGCAACATTTTGGAGAGAGTCTTGATTTTAAAGACCAATATTTCACCCTTCCAACTTTTTAATCAAAATCATGATCGCGTTCCTTTGTGAAGCGGCCGCTTTTTCATCATTCCTCTGTTCTTAACTATTCAAATACATTCAAACAAAATGACAGTAATAATAATAAGACGACTTGTGATGACATTCTCCCTTGATTTCATAAGGTCGTCACATGTTAACTATAGTTCAAGTGCAACTTTTACTAATACAATCAAAATGGGCGATCTGTTTGTAATTATCCCACACTCCCAGCGCTCGGAAACGTAATCCGAAATATCTGTTTTGTGAGCATTGTCACGCGAACGCGCTGCCACACAATGCCATCGCTCACTGTCTTTTATCATCCGTTTGTCCTCCGGGCCGTACACTTCTGCACATAATCGCAGACTCTCCTAAATATTCGCCATCGATCAGCGTGTCACCTGTACGGGCGCAAAAAGAAAGGCCTGTAACAAAGACGAGGGGTGTATGGGCGTCCGGGGGGCATGGGTCGCATTGTGTTGAAGCACGGTGTGAAAAGGCTAGCTCTGGGAAAGGGCCCCCAGGTGAAAGGTGGAGATGCACTGTGGAACAAAGTAAAGGTGACAGTGGAGTGTCGGTGTCACCCACCTGAGGAGTAACCTCTGTGCTATCAGTGTCAGAGGAGCTCCAGGCGTCAGGCAGCTGGGACCTGAACAAGGCCTCAGTGTTTATGAGGGTGACTGTGACCTTTCAACACAATGTGTCGTTATATAAGAAAGCCATTAGACATACCTGTGGCTGTCTGCTAGTGTTTGATTTGAGGGGCGGATGCACCGTTTACAGCAGGCTATATCTATAAGATGTGCCTAAATATAAAGTGCATTTCAAACTTATTAATGTTACCATTAAATTGCCTTAAAATCCAGATTTGTTACTAAATTAGGCCTAATTTCAATTAATACATACAACAATATATGTATACTGTATATATTTACACTACCAGTCAAAAGTTTTTGAACAGTAAGATTTTTAATGTTGTTATGTTTAACTGTTTAAAAATGTTGTTTTGAAAGAAATTAATACTTTAATTCAGCAATGACACATTAAATTGTATATCATGTGACAATTATAAAAGATTTCAAATAAATGCTGTAAAAAAAAATATTGTAGTTTCCACAAAAATATTAGGCAGCACGACAACATGCTAATAATAATAAATGTTTCTTAAGCACCAAATACCATAAGGCCCTATAACGTGGCCGGAATCATGGAATTCAGTCATTAAAATGGAATTTACTGTATAACAAGAAAATGTCAGAATTTGGATGAATGAAACAAAAGTAGGTCAGTACACTTTCTTTTGAGAAAAAATATTGTAATATCATATACAAACATAAACGGTAAAGGGCTTCACCACAGCCTGTCAAAATAAAAGTTCGGTTTAACTTGAAGAAGCTGTGACAGAAATATATTACTTAATGTAATATAATGATTGTAATATTACTAATAATAGCATTATTATAAAAACATTACTTTTTAAGGAATATTTAGAAATATTCAAATAAAATCTGGAAAAAGAATATACCAGAAAAATGTAAATACACAACGCACTATTTCTGGAGGGAAAAAAAGAAAAATAAATAAAATAATAATAAAAATAATAATAATATTTTTGTGTACATAATATGTGTGTGTGTACTGTGTATATTATAAATATACAAAATACACACACATGCATGTATATATTTAAGAAAATGTTATGTTTATATATTAAATATATTTATATATAATATAAATTATGTAAAAAAAAAAAATATATATATATATATATAATGTATTTACAAGTATATATTTATATTCATATCATTTATATTTTTATATATATATTTTTTTTTTCTTAATATATAATGTATGTGTGTGTTTTTATTATACATATATATTATATACGTAATAAACATACACAATACACACACATATATTATATAAACAAAACGTGATCAATCGGGATTAATGTTTTCCTAGCACAATTTTTAAAAATAAAATCAATTAATTGCACATGCTTTTGATTATAAAAATTTAATAAAACCATTAAAATTGAATCTAGAAAACAAAATTTGTTAAAAATAATTGTTTTAAGGCAGGGAAAAAACATTAAATGTTTTTGTAGGCCTTAAAAATAAAATTTTTGTAAATAAAAAATTTGTATAAATTGCTAAAACATTGTGTACATTTCATGATTTCAATTAATTACACATACTTTTTGATTAATATTTTTTAAAAGCAGAATCTAGCGAAATTAAAACAGAGAAAAACAGAATCCAGAAAAAAATTAAACAGAAAAACTGAATTTGGAAAAAAAGATAAATAAATAAAATTTAATTTGGGGAAAATAAAGACTTTAAGATTTTAAGATTTTAAAACTTTAAGATTTTAATACAGCCCTAAAATCAACATTTCCAGAATGATTTCTGAAGGATCATGTGACTCTAAAGGCTACTGAAAAGTTTTGCTTTCATCACTGAGATAAATTACATTTAAAATGTATTTAAATTGTATTATTGTGAGTAATATTGTTAGTTAGTTTTAACAATATTACTGTTTTACTGTATTTTTGATCAAATAAATGCAGCCTTGGTACGCATATGAGACTTTTTAAAATTTAAATTATTCAATTCAGTTACACAAGTTACATATTTTAAATATATACTATTTAAATGTCAGTATATGTTATAGACATTAAAGACTGTTCCCCCAAGCACACTACAAACAATGGAAAATAGCGTATATCTGATGAATAAATAGAAAACATTAAGAAGCTTTATCTTATTTCACCCTTGTTTTTATGGCATTTTCAATATAGACCGTTTCTGTAATCATGTGTGGTTCTGTAATCTGCCGTTTTGTCCTGTCTCTACACTGTTTGTACTCGAATTACACACGGCTCCCTCTCCAGCCACAACTCCACCACTCACTGCAGCCTGACAGCGGCGATGCCTAAGAAACAACCATGAGAAATTGATTCATGTAATGGCAATATTCCTTAATGAGGGTAGGCCTAATTGAGAACCGCATTACTCCAGGACTTCAGAACCGATTAGGTCTGTAAGGGGTGAAGAAAGTGGGGGATATGTTTTCCATATGGTGAGAGAGTCTGCCATCTGCTATGATTCACAGGTTGAAGAATGTATGCGTTCTGAAAACAGCCATCTTCCCTCCTGTCATTTCGCATTTTACAGCGCTACCATGAACTCCGGCCCGGCTGATATTATTTTCAAAGTTAAGCGTTTTAAAAAGGGACAAACACAATTATTTATCTCATGTCATTGCATTTCATCTACAATGCAAAAATCAGCCACTACCGATACTGTTCAATAACGAACCATTTAGTATTTCCTTACCTCCCCTAATCACACAAAGTGGTATGCTGGAGTCTTATGAAACAAACTTTCCCTGCTCAGCCGAAATGAAGTGATTGACAGCTGACCTGACCCATAATCAGAGCAGGAAGGTCTCGTTATAAAAGCAGTGGAAATTTCTGCGGTCAGCTATAATTAGGCCCAGCACCCCAGAGCAGGTACGAAGAAACAGGGCCAGGAGCGCAGCATTATGGGGCAGCTTGTGACTGTCACTCAGTACGAGTTGTTACTGTATGTGTCTGCGCTTACTAACACAAATACGCACACACCCACACTGTCCCAATCCCTCAGCCTGCTAAAATTGAATCTCAAGTTGTGTCCTATTTTGGTTGAAGAACAGGTGATCCGCTTGGCAAACACGCTTTCTCCTGCTTTCCTTCCCTCCTGTGGCAGTTAATGAATGTAGCGACAACATAGTTTTCCAAGAAAAGGACTGAGGGGTTGTGGCAGAGAACAGAGCGCGCTACTTGATTAGCATTGTTTTTGCGGTGCACGTCTGGGTTAAACGAGAACGGCATGTTTTCCGACTTTATTCAAGACATTTGTCTTTGCTATTGTTTGCTGGCTTACTTCATCTGATCTGGCACGGATGCGGAGAGCTGGGTAATTACGAGTGAGTTTTTGTTTACGGACACTCCGCGTATAGCCGAATGAACGCAAAGCTGTCCGTCTTGGGTGATTGGTATTGTTGAAAAACGCTTGGATGGTTCGGAAATATCCACTCAAATTAGGCAAATCCTTCACCTCGTTCGCTTGTTGTATGGTATGACTTGTTTGAAATGGCATGGAAAAATAAATCAACGTAAGAGCTTTAAAAGATTTAAAAATGGACACCAAGTGATAAACTTAAACGGAGACACGCAAAACAAATTCGAACGCATATATTTTTCCTATGCACGTGAACTGGGCACCTGTGAGTCTTTCTGTTGTCCGTGAAAGGACATTTACATGGCTGTCTATTACTATGCAAATCAGTCTGGACTCAAATAGGCACGTAAAAAAACTCTGAAAATCCCACAGTGTGTTCTTTGTTTGTTCCTTCATTTGTTTACGTTCTTAATGGGGCCAATGAAGACTGTGGACAACACCAGTGATGTTACAAATGATACTCGTATCATTAAAGCTCCATTTTTTTTGCTTGAGTTACTCGCTTGTTTGACTAGAAACATTTATTATGTGCGTTCCTGTTCTTTTGACGTAACGCTGCAAGTATTATTGTAGACCACAAACAAAATACTTTCCTTTTCAGTCATAAGAGACGGATAAAAAAAAGTTGAGTTCCTGACTGACAACGCTATTATTGTCTTGGAAGAAGTCCTAAGTAAATACTTTCCAGCAATTTGTAAATTATTTCTATAATTACATGGAGGCGGTGGATGTGTATGGACACATTTCAGAGGCACTTATCATTAAATAAGAACATGTTTTACTATAAAGCCAAACTGTGGAAAAGAGTAATTACTTTTGAGAGAAAGCAGAGAGGAAGAGCAACACTATGCCAGTCCTTCAATTACCAGCTCATAATCACAGCCGTCCCAGGGCCATCTGACCAGCACTGGACAGCTGCTCCAGTGAAAGGGTAGCACACACGCACACTTCCTGCTAGCGTTCCCATAACCCCTCGATGACTGGCATTCCACTATTGACACCCATGATCAGCTGGGACCATGACATTAATGCTTTGTTGGTCTAGTTTAAAATATACTTGCCAATAATTCTTACAAAATCTTACAGATGTACTCATGTTGGTGTCCTTTAAAAACTTTTATACCATGTTTGAGTGTTTTTCATTTTTTAATTACATAACATTAAATGTTTTTGTCTTTTTACTAATTCAGTTATTATTAAAGAACTATAATAAGATGATTTAATATTTTAATACATTTTATGATAAATATTTATTCATAATTGAATTATTAATTATTATTTAAATAATTGTAATAATTCACAAAAAAACGAATGATTAACAACAAAAAAGAAAAAAATAAATGAAATGAAACAAATAATGTATATATATATATATATATATATATATATATATATGATGTGGTGATTAATGTAATTAATTGCAAATTATATTTGGCTGTGAAAATACTAATTATTATTATTATTTAAATCATTTTAATAATGCAGATTTAAAAATGAATGAATTAAAAAGAGACATAAATTAAGAAAAAATGAATTAAATGAAAATAAATGTATTTATACAAATCTAAATGAGTGATTTAAAATATATATATATAGTTTATATAAATAAATGTGTCAAATATGTGTGAATATATATATATATATATATATATATGAAGAGTTTGTTTGCAAAAACTGATAACAATCATGTTTTTTATGATGTTATCAGGTTTTTTATTGTTTTATTGTGTTAGTTAGCTGCATTGTTTAGTTAGTTTTTTACGTCTACAAAATAACCCAACTGCAGTTTCATTGAGATTTACTGGAATGCACAATCAAAAAACATCTGTTTTTGCAAATGAATATATAATATATATTATATATATATATATATATATAATTACATGACGTGGTGATTAATTATTGTAAAATGTTAAATGAGAGACGTATCAAATATACATTTCAGAAATTAGCTTTAGAAAGAAAAATTTGATTTGATTCAATATTTATTATTACATATTTAGGCTACAACGGCCTATGAACTATGGAACATAAAAGTAGAAACATATCAGTATTTTTTTGTTCATACACAGCTTGGTATTCCACAAAAGAATGTAAGTCATACAGGTCTGAAACGACATGAGGGTGAGTAAATGATTTTTGGGTAAACTATCCCATTCATTCATTCATTCATTCATTCATTCATTCAAATGATACTGTTTAAGAAACTAAAACTTCCAGTAGATGGTGGTAAATGTCTTTATGAATAAGTGAATGAGTCATTTATTCATGCATTCGCTTCGGCTGATTCATTCGATAATGAAGTAAATGACTCTCTTTAGAAATGGGCCACTGAATCATTGATTCACACCATTCATTCAAAACGCAGATTCATTCAGAAATGAATCACTGATGTGTTGTTAAAGGATGCACAACAGTTCTCCTGTGACTTTAGGTAGGCTAATACTTTTGTGGCCAAACTAAAAAAACAGACAATACTGTGTCTCAATATTGTCAATATTAACTCCTTATTAACAGTATTAACTATTGTATAAAATCACGTTTTCACTCATGCTACTGGCTTATGATATATGATATCCACCTTTTTCTTCAACGCGAAAGTAAGCCTATGGGCGAGACTTCCGGTTCATTAGCTACTATAGGGAAATAATAAGAAGAATAACAATGTGCAGTAAAACTGTTCGTACTACAAACCAGTGTGTTCATAATTAAGACAATACATTAAAATAATATGGTAAGACACACCAATTTACAATATCAAGCAGCAAAACAAGCTGTTTTGTACAGCTAAAAATAGCTGGATGCAGATGAGACCTGATGCCTGACCCATAAAATTTACAAATGCCCACGTCCGTTCTTACGTGAAAAAGGTGAATAAATATGAGACAAAAACTCATATTGTGTATTTTTTGCCTAAATATTTTTATTTTTAGGGTCAGGTAATTGCATTTATGGACTAGTTGTTGCCCTGCAACAGTCATAAAATGTAAGATGGTGTACAGATCTAGGACAGGCGGGTACATTAAAGGATTAGTTCACTTCCAGAACAAACATTTACAGATAATTTACTCACCACTTTGTCATCCAAGATGTTCATGTCTTTCTTTCTTCATTCGTAAAGAAATAATGTTTTTCAGGAAAACATTTCAGGATTTCTCCATGTAATGGACTTCAATGGTGCCCCCAAATTTGAACTTCCAAAATGCATTTAAATGCAGCTTCAAAGGACTCTAAACAGTCCAAGCTGAGGAAGAAGGGTCCTATCTAGCGAAAAGTACCAACCCAAAGTTTACAAAGTAAACAAGCAAAGAATTTCAAATACCCTTTACAAAACAAAAGGTAAAAACAGTGATGTAGGAAAATTTTGACTTAAAAAATTTGGTTTGTTAAATTTAAAAGCTGCATAAGTTACCCAGCTACCTTAAAATTTTAAGTTGAATCAATTCAAATATCTAAGTTGTCTAAGTTGTTAACATTTCAAGTTGACTAAACTTTTTTGAGTGGACTGAACTTAAAATTGTTTGACTCTTTTTTTGTTTGACTCTCACTGTTTTTTACAGTGTGGCCTTTGAGGTTAAAAAGTAAATAAATTGTTTTGTTTTTTTTAGGAAATAACCGATCGTTTCACTAGATAAGAACTTTATTCCTCGGTTGGGATCGTTTAGAGCCCTTTTGCATCAGTGAAGTCCATTATATGGAGAAAAATCCTGAAATGCTTTCCTCAAAAACCATAATTTCTTCAGGACTTAAGGCAGAAAGACATGAACATCTTGGATGACAAGGGGGTGAGTACATTATTTGTAAATTGTTGTTCTGGAACCATTTCAAAAGTTGTACTTTAGGTAGTGTGTCTATAAACTGTATTTTCCTATATTTTTATGCATATAAGCATTGATCCAGATATTATGTGCATTTGTGTTTTCGTCAGTCATGTGTTGAAATATATGGGTAAAGGGTAAAAGAGTTTTAAGCCTTTGCCATAGTGGCGTAGAATGCCTCAACGCCCTTTTACGCCATTTGAATGAGTCGCCACTCCAAGAGACAGGGAAATTTCTCCGAGGCACTTGTGCATCCAGCAGACCAGAGTTAGTGGGCAGGGTGGAATCCATGCATGCAGCCCATAACAAAGCTCTCTCTTACCTCCCCTCTCTCCAGCCCAGCGATTCCCGCAACGCTCCACAGATGTTATTGACCTCTGGGTTAACTCATGTCAGGTAAGCCTGGGAGATAATGGACAAAGAGCATTTTCTTTTACAGGTGGAATGACACGGCATATCCGCGGCCGGCCGCTCCTCTCGCATTGACAGATTTTCTAATTCACTGCAGATTCTCATAAAACTGGGTGGCCAACCACAGTCCAGGCCAACAGAGGGGCCATTCATACTGGGTGGGATGGAGGCCTGGCCAAATTAACCTGGATTAATTTAAGGGAGCAAAAGGCTCTTCACATTCAAATAAAATGAAGATCAATAAATTAAATGTTAGAGGTCAGGATGTCAAGTTGCCTGGCGATGAGCGACCGCCATGTGGAAAGTTTTTTTCGCAGAGGGAAGAAAAGGGCCGTTAAATGGCTTTCTTCCACAAAAACTTCCATTCCTCTCTCTTTACATGCACGAGTTGCTTTCCTATAAACACGGCCATGCCAGCGAAGAATGCTTATTACTTTTCTCATTTACCGGACTGGTTTCTTCAGAGCGCTCTCGCCATAATTACTGCCCAACTCTGTTTGTTTCTCCACTTCCAGAATTATTATCGTGAATGTTTGACATCCCTCGTTTTGTCTCGCTGGACTTTCCATTAGCGCTAATGTCGATAGTCACACGAACAGATTATAGAGCTTTCTGAAGGCGTACATTTAGTACACACTTCTCCTGGGAATCCGCGATAACTATAAACGTAACGCAAACCTAAGAAATGATTCATGATTCAAAATACAGGTGACAGTTCTAGCTCAATTATTTAAGTACTCGGGAGGCAAGTTCTGGTTCAGGAAAGCTCCCCATTTGGATATCGCCAAGTGACGCCATCCAAGCCTAAAACCTGAACCACTTCATGTGTCATTATGTGATCAATTATCCAGTAGAAGGCTTCTGAGGAGGCCTACGTGCCATTAATAGCATTAATTCCTAAGCAGCAGCCTGAGATGACATATGGCACAATGGAAAGTGCTCTGAAAATGGCTGACATGTGCTATGACACTAAAGTTGTTGCCTGTCAGTATAATAAAACGGCCAGTTCACAAAGAACACACAATGTATGCCCATATAAAAATGTCATACATATCATAAAAATCTAAAATAAAACCTTTTTTATTATGTGTATAAACTGAAATGGAATCACATTTAACAATGAAATTCATAGATACACATCAAAAAAGTCATGTGACTTAATAGTTCTCTCAGATGATTGGCTACTATTACTTTCCAGAACTGATATGGCATCTATTACCGATTGCTGGCAAATAATAAGTTTGCTCAGCATCTTGTCTGCTAGCTCTAAACCTTTTTTTAAAAAAATGTATTTTAGTTTAAATTGGTTTATTTTAATATGGAAACTAGTTTATTAAAATATTTATTTTAATTAAAGAAAGTGGCTCCTCCAGTGGCTCCTATTTCTGATCAACACAGTAATAATATATCACTATTTTTATGTTTATTACAAATAACTATAATGCAATAATATATAATGGTAAATTAATATATATTTTTATATTACTCATATTAGTAATCTAGTCATTTGCTATCTATACATATATACATCTAGTAATTTGATACATATATATGTATATATATATATATATATATATATATACGTACATACATACATACATGCATGCCTAACCACCACATACCAACACTATAACATTAAACTATACATATACATCATATATATATATATATATATAGTTTAGAAATATTGTAATGTATAGTATATGTAGCATATAGTATAGTATTGTATATTTTAAATAAACTATAACATTTAAAAATGTCATAACTTTTTTTTATTACTGATGCTAATTAACTATAGTTATTATGTATTTGTTTTAAACAGTTATTAATAATAATAATTCCATTGATAGATAATAGTAGATTCTAAATTATGTTTAGCTATGTATCTGTAGTTACTGATATATATATATATATAGTTTAGAATTAATGTAATATATAGTATATTTAGCTATAGTATAGTATAATTTAAAAACTTTTTTTTATTACTGATGTTAATTAACTATAATTATTATGTAGTATTTTAAACAATTATACAAGTATAATTACAATACATTAATAGATAATAGTAAATTAATATAAATATTAATAATATTTATTGTTATATAATATATATTTTATATTATTGATATTCTAAACTATTTTTAGCTATGTATTTATAGTTACTATTTAATAACTGTATACAATTCCAATAATTATATATATATATATATAATACACACACAAACATACATACAGTACTATAACATAATATAGTATATTTAGTATATAGTATAGTATATTTTAAATAACATTTAGAAATCCTACATTTTTACACTACTGATGCTATTTACCTATAGTTATTATTTAATTATTTGAAACAATTATAATTAAAATACAATAAATATTAAATTAAGATTTTTAGCTATGTATCTATAATTGCTATTTTATAATTGTATACAGTCTAATCATTTTATATATATATATATATACATACCTACATACAATACTATAATTTAATATAGTATGTTGAGTATATAGTTATTATAGTTACATAGCTATTTACCTGTATTTATTATTAAATTATTTTAAACTACATATAGATAGATACATAGATAGACAGATAGATAGATAGATAGTTTGAAATTATAGTATGGTATAGTATATTTACTATATAGTATAGTATATTTTAAATAAATGTAATATTGTAATATAACATTTTTTAAATTACTGATGCTATTTACCTAGGTATTATTTAATTTAAACAATTATACAATTATATTATATAATATATTATTATGTTATAATGTAGTATAGTATATTTTGTATATAATATAGTACATTTTAAACAAACCAAAAACACTATAACATTAAACAATATGTGTGTGTGTTTATATATATCTCTATATATATATATCTATATATATTACTCATATTAGTAATCTAGTCATTCTCTATATACATCTAGTAATTATATATATATATATATAGTTTAGAATTATTGTAATATATAGTATATAGTATGTGTTTGTGTGTGTGTGTGTGTGTGTGTGTGTGTGTGTGTGTGTGTTATAGTATTTTTCTTTGTTTAAAATATACTATAGACTGTTTACATCTACTCTCCTGTCCATTATTCCATAGGAAAGTGTCTGGGAAATAGTAGTTTGCAAATATGCAAACAGAATTTAGCTTAAGATTAACATCAAAATTTCCATAGGACACTCTTAATCCGTGGCACTAGGGAAATGCCTATACAGTGTTTAATTCATCAAATAGGTTCACTGACAATGGGTAGAATAACATCTGATCCAGAGGGTTGAGGGGGAGCATGGGTAAAACAGTGAGCCAGGCACTAAGGACAAGCACCTTACTCCCCGCCAACCCTCACACTGACACTGCCAGTATCTTTGTGTTCTCTCTTTCAGTTTTTAAGCATGGCTTTGGAGTTCATCTCAGGTATGAGGTGCCCACAGGAAGCTATTGGTCTCAGGAAACTGCCCCTCTGACTCTTGGCCCTCTTTCAAGACTGAAAAAACCCACTCTCTCCTGTCTCCATGTCTCAACACCCCCCTCCTTCTATCCTGTACACACCGACAGGAGGCAACCAGGGACCGTTTACCGCAGTCCCGAGAGCCTACAGCTGGTGAGGGAGAGCAAGCGAGTCTGATCTAAGGTCAGCGACTAACAGCCAGGTGATCATGTCCTCTGGCCAGCTGGAGCTGCTATCCCCCACAGACAGAGACTCACGGACAAAAGGCAAAGATGCTCGCCACCTGTTCGTTAACAATACGCACACTCAGGTACGCAAACAGCCAGCACAAGCCAGCTTGTCTTTGTTTCATTCACAGTCCTTCAACACACTCAGCAGAAATCCAAGTCTTAGCAATGACGCTCGATCTTGGTCAATGAAGTGATGTTACGTTTTTGTCTTATCTAATAAATTATTCACAAAATACATTAAAAAAAGGATATTCATACGCAGCGTTGCAATAGTTACTCAAAAAATTACTCCTTTCAAAAGTAATATTATTTCTTATTACTTTCTGGCAACAATAATTACACTACTAGTTACATTACTTTTCCTTTGCACATCTTTCCCATAAAATTCTTCTAAAATGTTACTAACAACATATTTCTGCCTCATCATTTGACCAAAATCCACATTGAATGACAGAAGTTATTACAAACACTCAGCAGTGATTGATAGTGACTTTTAAGCTAAATTTTAAGCATTAAGTCCTGTTTACACTAAGAACAATAGCGTCCACATCACTTTTTGTGATAGCAGGATTGATTCTGATCGTCTGTCAACGCTTTATCATTCATGAGCGGGAAAAAAATCGTTCTGAACGTGATTACAAAGATGTTGTTTCTCTATGCCTTTATCATTACAGCTCTGGTGTGGACTCTGCTATTATTTCAAGGCGTCATTGGATGCAAAACTCACTTTTACATGTTGTTTGAACAAAAATGTGTGTTGGCAGTGTGTGTACACGACCACCCTATAATGATAAAAATCCACCCAGTGGTATTTTTTACTTTTTTATAAATAATATCTCCTTTTTCAAATCAAGCCATTCTCATCATCTTGTCTGTGTGATGTCACACCAACCAAGGCCGCTCCCACAACAGTTGATTGACACGACCGTCTTACCTTAGACCCGTCCTGAGTGAGCTGTGAGCAGTCCAACTCCGACCCCCATTGTGTCGACTCCGGTGCAGGGGAAGACAATAATGTCTCAGATTGAGCGATTAAGGTGTTTTGTTCTTGAATGTAATAATGAACATAGCAGTTGTTATTTACTCCCAACATCTGAGACGCAGAGAATTAACATTACTGTTGTTTTTGAAGGAAATGCACCCGGCGATCTATATAAATGCTTCTATGTTCGCATGAAGCATTCGTGATTGAGCTTCACCTACAGCTGAAGTGAGCATAAGGGTTTTTTATGCATCTTTGCAAATCGCCTTTATTAATAATGTGCTAGTTAGCAAGTTTTACAGCTGAATGTGGCTAAAGTAAACAGTACTGCTCCTCACCCCACAGAAGAGAGGGGCGGTGCAGACAGAGCTCATAAGCATTTAAAGCAACATGCAACAAAACAGCTTGCTGTGAAAAGGGCTGATTTTGCCAAAGTAAAAAATTGTGTTTTTTGCACTACCATTGAGAAATTTTAATGAAAGACTTCTCATTAAGACCCTAACGAATCATGTCAACTTGTGGAAATTGGGCATCTGATGACCCGTTTAATATTGAGAACAATTTTTAGAACTAAATCTTTATTGTTATCTTTATAGCAGAGGTTGTGTTAACCAAAAATTCTCTGTCATCGACGGAATTTTTCATCGGTGACGGAAAAATCTGAAGGCCGTTTGTCATTTTGACAGATTACACTGAGGGTGATCTATTGTAACTTGTAACTGTAATTCCCACCCCTGTCCAGTTGGTGGCGACAGCGAAGCTACAACGATCTATCACGTCATATTAAAGAGCGCCAAAACGGTACTTATTGCTTGAATATCCTACTGAAATGGACAGAATTTAAAATCTGAGACTTTGTTTTATATCAAATGTAACACAAAACCTAGCCTATTGCTATTTCTTGGAAGGAAGAGACACTATGTACTGTTTATTCATCAACTGAAAACAGCATAGACCAAAAGATTGATTGTGATTTAAGAATCGATGTTGATTCATTAAAATGAGAATCTATAAAAATCAAGAATTTTTTTCTTTTTTTGTTTGTCCAGCCCTAGCGCATTTTGTCATTTTTAAACACTGCGCTGTCGTCCTGTAGGTTCATGATTAAAAATGAAAATGTGAACAAAAATAAAAGCAATTAATGTGTTATTCTAATTAAAATATAAAAAATTATAATGACGGGTAATAATAGATTCAATATGACAGATAATGTTAAAGTCTAGCGCAACCTCTGCTTTATAGTTGTCATTCTTGTGGTGTGAACAGGCCTCCCAATAATTGTCTTGAGTAGCGTAGCTATTTGTAGCTATAATTTCTCTGTCACCCATATACAATTATATTTCGTGACGCTATTTTATCAAAACAAATCATGTAAGTTTGTAAGAAAATGGTTTGTTTTTTAAAAAGATTTTGAATTATAATAATAAAATTTATATCGGGATCAGAGGGATGTGGGTGGGCAACCCATGTAATGCCAGAGTAATGTCACAACTTACACAACAGTTTTCAGATCATCTATTCTGCTCTGATCTCAGGACAAAAACATACCTGTGGGAATGTTTTTGCGAGACACAAAATACGTACCAATAAGTACATATCACTGCAGTTTCCAACGGAAATGTCCACTAAAGGCAGTAAAACAGCAAGCACCTGTAATCATTTTCATACACAGTTATGATTACAGCTCCATATGTTTCGCTTTCTGGATGTAACGCTTGTTTGTTATCACTCAGGTGGCATGGAATTTGACTTCGGATGTAAAATCCTTTTGATGAATCCTGTGGAAAACATGATTCATGATGAAAGAGCTGGAAGATGAGAGATCGAAAAACAAGCGGTATGCCGCAACGGAATTTTTACATTACATTAGCTTTTGTTCATACTATCAATACGTTATTTTAAAACATCATGAAGCATTAAGTTATAGCGCCACTCAATGGACATTTCAAGTCAGAACTGCAGTGACACGTACAAAACCAACGACACATAAAACGTACCATAGGTACGTTCAGTTGTTCTGGGTGGGGGGTGGGGGGGGGGTAACCTGAACACTTTTTTAGCACCACTCAGTGGATAATTCTATTGGAAACTGCAGTGATTTGTACTTTTTGGGACGTATTTCATGTCTCACAAAAATGTTCCCACAGGTACAATTTCATCATGAGGTCAGGTTAGGAAAATAGCTTAATTTTCACTCAATGGTTACACCACGTAAAGTTTTCCTCTTTTCTTTATTATGAACAGTCTTATATGTCACTGACCCATCTGCTCTCCAATCAAACCTAAGCACCAAACTTGCCTGAATGAGTTCTGACTGCTTTGTGTTTGTCAATAAAGAATGTTGGAGGATAATCGAATGGTTACTTGTGCTCAGTAACTCCTGGCCAGGTGTCTTTGGAACCGTGTGTTTCGCTCAGTGAGAAGGAAAAAGAGAATAACAGGTTTGTTGTGCTGGGCTTTGGATTGGTCTATTAGCTCTACTTTGTTTCTTCCCCATCTACCCAGGAACTAGACTGGCTTCCAGTGGGATTGGGCACCGGCAGCCAGTAGGACAATGAGTCTTTTTATCTCTCCAGCCTTGTCTGAGAGTTCAGCTTTCACAGGCTTATCAAGATCCTCTGCAAGTGTGCTGAAAAGTCAATCACAAATGTAAAAAAAGACCCCTGGGATTCGACAACCCCCTCTCCTATTCTCTTTACATATAGAGCTCTCTCTTTCTCCATTAAAAGACATGCACTCTGCTCGATCCAGTGGAATTTTTGTGTCGTTTCCCAGCGAAGAGGAAACGGACTGTCGAAAAGGGTGTGAAACGGCTCCTCTGACCAACGGTCAGTTCGGTTAACCATAATGGTCACAAGCCCAGGAGCATTTCCTGCGGATGACAATGCATGCCACGCTGCAAGCGATACCTTAAGAGTTGTTCTGACAAAATAGAGCGTCTATTTAAAGACCACAGCAACTAATGTAAACATTGTCACACTCGCAGGGAACGACAATTGTCGGTGTAGAGAATAGACTAATGCCGCAGTTAGCTGTCACGCATTCTCCTGTAGATTCCCATCACTGGGCAGGGTTGAGAAGATGGTTCGGGGGTAAATCACTTGTGGAAAGGTGAAATGTGGCCAGCACGAGTCAACATAATCCACTCCAGACACATGTGTAACACAAGAGAAACAGGTGCAAACAATTGAAACAGCTGTCAGTAAGCTAGAGTGATCTCTTTTGATATCTTAATTGTTAGGCAATCCCGGCACAATTTTGGCAACATTGCTGTGGGCCCGGCTGCCTTGTCTCCATCTGTCAGAGGCTAGGTACAGTGTGTGTTTTCAGTCCTAATGGAGAAGAGCGTCTCTGGGCTGTGTCCAGCCTTCAGCTTCATGCTTTGAGGAAAATGGGGCCTGATTGCTGCCATTTCCACCTTCTCCCTTGGCATGGTCGGGGGTGACAGTAATACTCATAATTGTAGTAGTCGGAAACTTCTACAAGGTGTCAAACTCCCCCTGTGAATCTGAGCTTTACCCCTAATTCTGTGTCTCACCTTCTACAGCTGGGCTCAGTTTCTTTAAAGTATACCAATCAAGCATACGTTTTCATTATATTTTTATTCTTTTTTTTTGTGCAATTTTTTGCCTTACTAGATGGCATTTTTTGGTGAGAGGCAAACAGTGGAAATTGTTAACTATTAAAGGAACACTCCACTTTTTTTTTGAAAATAAGCTCAACTCCCCTAGAGTTAAACAGTTATGTTTTACCGTTTTCGAATCCATTCAGCCGATCTCCGGGTCTGGCGGTAGCACTTTTAGCATAGCTTAGCATAGATCATTGAATCCGATTAGACCGTTAGTATCTCGCTCAAAAATGACCAAAGAGTTTCGATATTTTTCCTATTTAAAACTTGACTCTTCTGTAGTTACATCGTATACAAAGATGGACGAAAAATGAAAGGTTGCGATTTTCTAGGTCGATACGGCTAGGAACTATACTTTCATTTCGGCGTAATAATCAAGGAACTTTGCTCCTGTACCATGGATATGATATTACGCAGCCATCAACTCTGCCGGCTGCAACTCTGCATCTACACAAACTTAGTGCCGGTCACTTTCAGGCGCTGTGTAATATTATTGCGCCTGCTGCACCCATGGTACGGCAGCAAAGTTCCTTGATTATCACGCCGGAATGAGAGTATAGTTCCTAGCCATATCAGCCTAGAAAATCACAACTTTTTATTTTCCGTCAGTCTTAGTACACGATGTAACTACAGAACAGTCAAGTTTTAAATAGGAAAAATATCGTCATTATATATGGTCATTTTTGAGCAAGATGTCGGTCTAATCAGATTCAATGATCTATGTTAAGCTATGCTAAAAGTGCTACCGCCAGACCCGGAGATTGGCTCAATGGATTCGAAAACGGTAAAACTCAACTGTTTAACTCTAGGGAGATGGACAATAAGCCGATTTAAAAAAAAAGTGGAGTGTTCCTTTAACTACTATACAGTCTCATTTGTATGTTTTTGTATAATCTGCTTATGCGCCACTGGCAGGTTTAGGGGTGGATGTTCAAGCTTATTTTTCCTTCCAATTTTCTTCGTTTACATACAAATAACATATAGTTTATGAACAAATTTATATTAAATTGTCACTTTGTAAAATAGCATTAATGTGTGGTTATTTTCACAACTGTCAAATTTTTGTGGGCGAAATTCAGTCATTTCTACAGGAATCCATGCGAATTGGAATTTCGTGTCAGGGATAGATTTCCACATGCAGAATTCCTCAATTCTATGTCTCATCTTCTCCAGCTTAGCTCAGTTTCTTTATAGTACACTAATCAAGCATACATTTTCTTTCTTTTTTTAAAATTGTTGGCCATTTTTACTTTATTAGATGGAAATAAACAATCGGAATAGGATCGGGATAGGACGCCAAGTCAAGACTTGAACATGAGTCACCCAAAGATCTAATTTCAACAGTTAGATCTTGGCGACCAACTTTTCACAGATTGTGATGTTGCATTTTCACATCATAATTATGATCATTCAAAACAATTTGAATGAACATTTAACAACTATATATTGTGGTATATTAATTTTGCATTAAATTACAGAAAACTAGTTAACACTGTGAGTGTTCAGCCAAAAGAATGGCTGAGAGAGTGACAGCAAATTTGTAATCTCTCAACAGTTTTCACAGAAATGCTATTGTGGATTTTTTTCTTTTGCTACTGAAGCTAATGAAAATGCTAAAATCTGTTGTCCACTATCCGTTGACCACTATAGAAGATGACCAAATTATCATGAATGACATTTCTGAGAACCCCAAAAACGGGTCAATTTCTCTCTACAAATACAAGCACGTCTTGTATTTCACACTCCAGTCCAGTATGTGGCAGCATGCACTTTTTATGTGATGCACAGTAGTTTTACTTTTTGCCAGTACTCTTGGGCAGTGTTGGGGAACGTTACTGTTAAGAGTAATGAATTACAATATTGCATTACTCCATGAAAAAGTAACTAATTATGTTGGTTACTTTTTATAGAAAGTAATGCGTTTTATGTTACTTTAGCGTTACTTTTTATGGCTGGGCTTTCTTGTTTGTTTTAAATAAAAAAAGTTCTATTTTAATTTACGTTGTCCACCCAGTAATGTTCACCTAAAAAACCTAGCATAACCAGCACACCCCTACTGGGTTAAGAAACAAGCAGCTCCTAGCCTAAAGAAACAGCCAGTAGGCATCACAAGAGCCATTATTTACCAACGACAGACAGTGATGACCCTAATAATGGAGTTTCTACAAGAGTTTGATGTGCCGTCCCGTGGAACGCTCTTACCTTTTGATTTATGTGGGCCTGTTAGTTGGTGCTATTTGAGGGCGGGGTGAGGAATGAAAGTGTTAACGCTGGGTGTTGGTGAGGTGAGGGCAGGAGGGGGCTGAGGGGGCCAGAGTTATGAGTTTTCTCAGCTGAGTGCTGTGCTTGGGTTACTGCCTCTTGTTTTGATCTGGGAGCAGAGAGGGAGAGGCTGCAAGCCTGCAGGCTTGAACCCCACAGCTGAACCACTGACCCCAACATCCATCAGACCTAGGCTGCCCTGACAGGGGAGCCAGTCGCAGACACCCGGGGGCGGAGCCTCAAAGTTGAGTGACAGATGAGAGGGATTCCACGCTTGTTCACATTAATAACTCAAGTTAGAAGACACACTCTCACTGCAATTTGTAACTATGTAACATTTTGTCGAAATTGTGGCTCATACAGTCTCATTTAGGGATGCGCCCGAATAGTGAATCCCTATTCCGAAAGCCACGGAAAATGAATAACGGTTTCTATGGAGTCACTAAAACCTTGCTGTTACATTACAGTACATATGATTTCACGTGCCACATAAAAAGAGTAAGGAGAGATGATTAATAAGACAATGACGAATGATTTGCAGAGCATCGCTGACAAACATCTAATCTTGTAAAATGTGTGGTAAGTACTCGGATCTTTTTGGATCTCGAAACTGAAAGTAAAAAACAAGCGCGCATTTAAAAGCGATTTCAATACCCCGATATTAATAGACGCTCCCTAATGCTCACTGTTGCCAAGTCTGTGGTTTTCCAGTGGAATTAGGCTACTTTAACACTCTTGTCGCAGGTTTTTTTTTTTTTTTTGAATTTGTCCGCAGGTTAAAGTGACCCCATTAATGTCGTATTTAGACCCTAACCTGACTGGGCAATTAGGCGGGTTTTGTTGTGAAAACCTGGCATCCTTTCCTAACGCTCACAATTTCTATATAGTATAATTACCCAACGATATGATTGTGTGAGAAAGCATAAAAATAAATACTACACTCACTACACTACTATAGATTCCAGTGACAAGCAATTTGGGTGTCTACACCAGACGCAGCGCCACACCGTGACACGACAGAATCAATCCAACAACAGGGTTGCCAGGTTTTCACAACAAAACCCACCCAATTGCTACTCAAAACTAGCCTAATCCCGTTTCAAGGGGGGTCCCCCGCGTTTCGGGGGATAAAATACTTTTTTTTGTCGAAGTTTCCCTGGTAAACTCGCATTTTAGGGGCTAAATATGATGTTAATGGGGTCGAACAACAGAACAACAATTCACAAATAATTTACCCCCTTGTCATCCAAGATGTTCATGTCTTTCTGTCTTCAGTCGTGAAGAAATTATGGTTTTTGAGGAAAACGTTTAAGGATTTTTCTCCATATAATGGACTTGATTGGTTCCCCCAATTTTGAACTTCCAAAATGTAGTTTAAATGCAGCTTCAAATGGCTCTAAACGATCCCAGCTGAGGAAGAAGGGTCTTATCTAGCGAAACGATCTGCCATTTTTTTTCGGAAAATAATTTTTTCAATAAATTTTAAGCACAAAAGCTTGTGTAACACAGGCTCTGGGATGCGCGTTCACGACGCTACGTACTATTGAATCACGTCAAAAGATCACGCGGAACGAAGGCTGAACTACAGACCCAGTGTTTACAAAGCGAACGTGCAAAGACTAAAAAAATGCAACGCTGTTTAAATGCAGTGACGCCACACCGACAGGCATCTGAGAATGGCTCGATTTGAAAAAGGGGATATTATTTTTACAGATTAATTAAAGACCTGCATCTATTTTTATCATTATAGTGTAGAATTGTACTTACACTGCCAACACACATTAATGTTCAAACAACATGTAAAAGTGAAGTTTGCATCCGATGACCCCTTAAAATATTTGTAAGATTATTAAATGTACATACTGAGACAGATGCCATGTTTGTTGTGGGATATGCTTGTTGGTTCGCACTTAGTTTGCAGTTTAAATGTACATCATTCAAACTCACATTAGACACATTTAACTTTGAATAAAGCACATAATCATTACCTGAGATTATGTATGTTGTTTTTCCAGTCGTTACATCGCAGAAATAGAAATTTCGCGTCACAGTCGCAGCTAGTTAGGACAAAAACTCAGATTAAGGCTACGTTTACACAACAACGAGTGGTTGAGTAGTCAAAGTAGTCAAAAGAGGAAAAGTTTTTCCACTGCATTTTTAAAAAGTTTCACGTACACACAACATTTTCAAAATGATTTGCATTTACACATTTCCGCAAAAAAATGCCAGAAACAATACACAGAAATGATAATGGTGGCATTTTCAAAAACTTTTAAAAGAGTATGTGTTTTCTGTATCTAAAACACTGTTGTCATGTAAAAAACAGGTAAAACGCATAAAAAAGCTTACCATTTTTGGCTGAACATGTTATCATGTGAACAGCCCCATCATGGAAAAGAGCCGGGGGTGAAACGTTTTTGAAGATCAGGGTACATTTAACTTATTTTGTCTTCTGGGGAACATGTAACTCCCTTTTGTAGCTTCTAAAGGGCAGTATTAAATGAAAAAAATATGATATTTAGGCAAAATAGGAAATATGTAAACATCCTCATTCTGTCAAAAGTTTTCACCCCCCAGCTTTTAAAGCATCGTTTTTCCTTCTGGAGCATCAGTGAGTGTTTGAATCTTCTGTAATAGTTGCATATGAGTCCCTCAGTTGTTCTCAGTATGAAAAGATGGATTTAAAAATCATACAATCATTGTTGGAAAGCGTTTAAATACACAAAAATGCTAAAAAAAAAAAATCTGTGGGACCTGAAGGACTTTTCTGAGGAACAGCGGGCAGTTTAACTGTTCAGGACAAACAGCCCTATCATGGAACAGATACCTTTTATTGCGTGTCATGGCACATGTAGTTAGGATACAATGTTAGGGGTGGCCCTTCAAGCTTACATTTTCCTCCAAAAAGTATGTTTCCATACGAAATTGCCACTTCCTAAAACAGTCAGGTTTTCATTGGGTGGAATGGTGCCATGGTATAATGTTAGTATTAAGGTGCAGTTATTTTTATCATTGTCTGGCAAATTTTTGTAGGTGAAATCCAGTCATTTCTGTAGGAATCAATGCGATTGGGAATTTTGTTACGGTTCAAGTTGGTCGAATTTTCCATGTTGACCAACAGAAAGTTGTTTGGTGTGAGCTGTGCTTCATACATCGCTACACTACTGACAACAGCCAGTGGGTCTTTTTTGCCAGCGATATTTCACAGAAATCTCGCTAATGTGACTGCACCTTTAGCTTCCTCAGCTGTTCAGAGGGCCTCGGTTTAAATAGAAACACATACTACTAGCTGTTTTGTCCTGCACTATCACCGCAAAAACAAAAAAAATGTGGCGCACAGCCAAAGGGAGTTATCTAGGGTTCTGCGTGTCTCATGCTCCACTGAATCTAAGTGCTTAAAAGTGAATTGGACAAACAAATATTCTATTGTGCTCTTATAATCTGGCACAGCCTGAAATTCCATTAGTCGGAGAGCTTATTCACAAAGCTGGGAAAGAGACCTGAAGGAGGCCACAAAAGTGGTTATAGGGGTGACAGTATTTGTCTGTTTGACACACTGTAAAAGGGGGTCGCAGCTTTACACAGCAAGGGGGATGGAGCTCAGACTTAGACAGCGCGAGCTCGAGAGAAAGAGAAAGAGAACGACAGTGGCAGCAGCAAATCCATGAGCAAGCGAAACCACTGTTTTTAAATAGCAAGTATCTGGTGTCAGCCAACTGAGGCCCGCTCCATCAATATGTTACTTTGCCCTTGTCTGCTCCTGATATCTTTATCTTGTCAGGTCCTCTCCTGTATTTTCCACCTCAATAGCTTCCGTCTGGGTTCACTAGGTGTTGCACAGATGGGGAAGTTCTGGTTCTGGTGAAGACCTGTAAAGCCAGAGAGCCATATCAAACCAAGCGCCCTGTCAATCTCTTTTCCACTGGGGCCTCATCCCTTTTTTCAGGCAATTTTTTTTTCAAGAGCAATTATACTATTACCACTGGCTTGGTCAAAACTGTGAAACACAGTGTGTATTTTCCTTACCTTTCATTTACTTTGAATAAGGCTCAGGGTGTAAATTCGCTAACACTGCATTTATTTTGCTCCACAAGCAAACTCAAAAGGCAGTTTGATGCTTGCTAGTGATGTCATCGAGAAACGAAAGAAACTTAACACTTAAATCTGTTTGGTCAACATTACGGCAAAGTTTTTAGTGCCTCAACTTAAAGAAAGTACAAGTGAGAGTAATTACAGTGGCATCTGGATATGTTTCTACAAGCGCCAAATGTTACACAGATGTTATGAAACGGCTCCTCTGAATATGAATCGCTTCAGCTTGTAACATTTTTGTGTATTTTACTATGTACAGTTGAAGTCAAAAGTTTACATACACCTCGCAGAAACTGCAAAATGTTAATTATTTTACCAAAATAATGCAAAATGCATGTTATTTTTTATTTAATACTGGCCTGAATAATATACTTAACATAAAAGTTTAGTTCACAAAAAAAAAATACCTGACCCTGTTCAAAAGTTTTCATACCCTTGATTTTTAATACCGTGTTGTTACATGAAATGATCCACATCTGTTTTTGTTCGTTTGTTTGTTTATTGATAGTTGTTCATGAGTTCCTTGTCTGTCCTGAACAGTAACACACTGAGGACAACTGAGGCACTCATATGCAACTATTACAGAAGGTTCAAATGCTCACTGATGCTTCAGAAGGAAAAACGATACATTAAGACCCAGGGGGTAAAAACTTTTGGAATTTGAAGATCAGGGTAAATTTAACATATTTTGTCTTCTAGGGAACATGTAAGTATCTTCTGTAGTTTCTGAAGGGCAGTAATGAATTAAAAAATTATGATATTTAGACAAAAATGTACACATCCTCATCCGTTCAAAAGTTTTCACTCCCCGGCTTGGAATGCGTCGTTTTTTCTTCTGGAGCATCAGTGAGCATTTGAACTTTCTGTAATAGTTGCATATGAGTCCCTCAGTTGTCCTCAGTGTTAAAAGATGGATCTCAAAATCATACAGTCATTGTTAAAAAGGGTTCAAATACACAAAAATGCTGAATGTAAACTTTTGGTCTAGGTCTCTTGTGGACTATATGTACACATTTTAATGTGAAATATCTCATTCAGGTCAGTACTGAATAAAAAATAACATGCATTTTGTATGATCCCTCTTATTTTGGTAAAATAATTAACATTTTGTAGATTCTGCAAGGTGTATGTAAACTTTTGACTTCAACTGTATGTATAGATTTCATATTTTTAATTAAATATTATCATTTTAATTGTATACATAGGAAGAATTGCCACACAAAGTACAAAGTCAGAAACCAAAAACAGGGTTGCTAAAATCATCTTTTTGTTTAAAATAAACAGTGAACTAGCATGGGAAAGACTCTGTAATTGAACTTGACGTGGGAAGCTTCCCCTCTTTCCTGTAATTTCAAGCTTTACACGTGATGAAAATAGGAGTTAGCATTGTGCAAATGACAGATGTGGCTTAGACAGAACCGTTGATGGGGTCATGTGTCATCGCAAGGTCATCCTTACCTTTTGATGATGGGTTTTTTTTTTAAGGCCACAAATCATTCTAAAACTCCAGCGTGAGACACATCCCCGTGAGTTCCCTTAAACAGACACCTGTCAATCTCCATCATGGCGCTCCTTTTGTCAGGCCTGTCTTTTGTGCGGTCGAGACGCCTGCGCTGACTAAAGCCTTTTCACCTCCCTTCCCCGTCCAGTTCTTCTTTTAATCATGAGTGTGACTGGTGTAGTCACGAAGCAGACTGAGGTTTTAATAGCTGTCAGTTACCTGCTCGCACTTGATATCCCTTCCAGCCTGCCTGAGCAGATGGCTATCACTTTCCAGTTGTGAAAATCAAGCTTATACAAACACGAGGACTGGGACGCATAGCCTTTAATATCCTTTTTGATTGATTTGGTTTGCGGTGGAAGTGAGGGCAGATTTTTAGGCCGGCTGTCATGCTCCAGGAGTTCTGTGAAAATCATTAAATATGAGCATTAGTCCGTCTCTTCCGGGTCGAGCGGCAGGTGAGAGCTCCTCCTGCACCGCAATTAAAACAAGAATTTACTAAAGAAACAGGAATAGGAAGTTTGATGCATTTAGTCGGATTTATAGATTAGGTTAAATATCTTGTTAGTAAAAAGCTAGACTGCATACGCAGTGACTAGTGTGTTTTATTTATTTATAAAGGAGAGCAGGGAGTGTTGGAACATGGGGCGATTTCTAACTTCATTAGCTGATTACCTTCTGGAGGCACCTGACTTGAGGTGAATTCGTAAAACTCTTTAAGTGACCCTGGACCTTCGTAAACCAGTCGTAAGTAGTACAGGTATACAGTGTTTGTAGTAATAGCTAACAATACATTCTATGGGTCAAAATGACCAGTGTTTCTTTTATGCCAAAAATCATTAGGATATTAAGTAAAGATCATGTTCCATAGAGATATTTTGTAAATTTCCTACCTTAAATATATCAAAACTAAATTTCTGATTAGTAATATGCATTGCTAAGAACTTAATTTGGACAACTTTAAAGGCGATTTTCTCAGTATTTTGATATTTTTGCACCCTCAGATTTTAGGTTTTCAAATTATTTTATCTCCATCAAATACTGCATCAATGGAAAGCTTATTTATTGAGCTTTCAGATGATGTATAATACTCAGTTTTAAAAAAAATTTACCCTTATGATGGGTTTTGTAATCCAGGGTCACATATATGATGTATATATATATATAATAAATCTAAAAGATTTACTGTAAAAAATAAATAATAATAAATAATATATATATATATATATATATATATATATATATTATTTTGATTTGTTAAATGACAGAACTGGTATCTGAATCAGCAGGTTATCTTGATATCTTGTTTCATTTATTTACATTTACATTTATTTACATATATACACATATAAATATACACATATATATATATATATATATATATTTTATTTATATATGTGTGTGTGTGTGTGTGTGTGTGTGTGTGTGTTTTATTTGCGGTTAATTAAATACCTATTTCACAACATTTTAAACTGAATTTAAATAAGATCACTACAATATATGTATGCGCAAAATGTTTAAATGTCAGTGCTTATGAGTGTTAAAACTGGTATTGGTATAAACGACAACACTCTTTGTACTTGACATTAATTTACACAGTTTGGGAATAATTTTTAGATTTCTAAACAGCTTTAATTTGTAACAGACGCATAACGAAAAAAAAACGTACAGTTACAGACGTTTAAACTAAATGTGTTACAACACTCTTTCACATAAACAACATACGACCACAAGCAACGAATGCTGAACAGTTCTACTCTTTGTAGTACTAAATGCTAATATTTCAAAATGGACAGGTCATTTAATATAAATAAGTCCTTTTTTTTTTTTTTTAGAAATGCAAATTTAGATGGATTATTTCATGCATATTTAGCCTATTTCCTTAAGTGTGTTGAGCATTGGTGTGTTTTTATTAAACACGGTTTGTTTCTTGGATGTTTTACATTCTTTTCCGAGGGAAATTTAAACTAAGCTCAATCATGTTTATAGAAATCCAATATTCTCTCCACAGACGCAGATACGTTCGCGCTGTCTCCTCTGCGTTTGCAATAGAGATGTGCCACATGCGGCGTGTGCTCAGTGTGTGGCGGTGACATGACGAGCCGCGCGGCCTCCAAACCACAAAGAACCACTTCCCTGTCATATAAGCCCATACGAACCACTTCCCTGTCATATAACCCCCTATATTTCTGTTCCGACAGGGAAAAGAGAACACGACGATGCAGCGTTTATTAGGCGACATGTGTTGGACACGGAAATGTGATTTAAAGCGCAGTGATGGCACAGTACATACAGTTGATTAGTATACATCTGAACACTAGTAAAACATTCCAAAAAAGAAACGAAAATACACAACACAATTAAATGCTAAAATAAAATTCATACACATTAAATAACTGATGTAGAATATTTGTTTCAGGTGAGAGCGCTGAAGTGAATAATAGCCTGTCCATGGAAAACTCCATTTTCGTTTTATCTAAATTTTGTGATAAAGTGAAATTAAAACATGGTTGTATTTTGTAAATTTGCATTTCCTGTATTTAATTGGTTTGATGCACAGATGCGCATGAAAATGTGAAATGTAAAATGTTACACTTGTACCGTTCATTATTTAATGTCAACGCATTTATGAAATTCATAAGTCTGATGTACATACAGTTAAGGAATAATTCAATAATATAACATAAGTACTGTAGATTATTTGAATGCAAATTAATTGTATTATGTAGCCTAGCATAATGTTTATATCATACTTTAATGCTGTGTAAGCTATTATTATTATCAAAAGATTTGCTTGCAAATCTTCAACGATTATTTTAACGAAATTAAACTTTACTTATTTACACGTCATATTAAAAATACCATATTATACAAAAAATATATTAAAACAGCCGCATCTGTTATTTATTTAGGACAATAATATTAAAAACGCCGAAATCGCAGTTAAATGAAAGCGTGTATTATATTATATATATAATGACGTATATTATACGTTCATAATTATGTGAATTATTTTACAACTCTTATTTCGCTATATTCTTGCTGTTTTAATTCTAAAATTGACAGCAGGCATTCAAATACATTCTGTATCTTTTTTATTTATTTTACGTAGCGATTTATGTCACGTCACGTGTTTATTGATTTTAAGAAGATTTTAAAAACCTTCTGGCGTCGACAAAGCAGTGGGTCTAATTACTGAAGAGAAGTTATTATGATAATGAATTCGGATCGCATTGCACTGTCTTTAAAAAACAAAGAGTACTCTGGTTGAGCTTTAAGTTTAGGATAGCTTCCATGAAGATTCACTGACATCTTCTGGATAAGAGTGGGAAATACCGACATTTCGGCTGTGTGTCAAAACCTCCCAAGCTGCCTATTTAGACACCGTTTTGACCAAATTCAAGGTAAGCTCAGAACATCAATAAGATATGCAGAATTTTTAAGAATTAGAGGCTTAAATTAATCTGCGATGCCTAAATATGCTCACTAGGTTTGATATGTATTCTCGCTATTCTTAAAATTGCTCCCTGCGATGTATGTTTATGAATTGCTAACGTTTTCGCGTTTTTTACATTTACATTTAATTTCAGTTTCGTCTTTTCATAATCATTATGTGAAAGTATTAATATTGTATGACCACAGACTCACTAAAGTACCTGTAACATTGATAAGATTATGTTTCTTGCATAACAAGCTTACACGCATACATTCTTTAAAAACATTTCCAGTGAAATCCTACCTGAAAGGTGTTGCTGATCTGTGAGCAGTTTTACTTTTGCTCTTTGACTGGCTAAGATTAAGTTTGACTGAGAACGCTGGTCCTCGAGCAGCAAAAGATTTAAAATTCTACCTTTGGCCTCAATCTACCCACAGGGCTGAAGTAATGCGACAGGGTCCTGTAAGCCACATAAATAACCACTAGGCCCACAGGAGCGCTGTGCAGTATACAGGTGCTATGGGACTGTCATTAATGACCCAGCAGGCAGGAAAGGGTCCAGTTACTGCGTAGGCCCTGAGGTCTTAGTCTCTAATATCGAGGAGCTAGGTCTTCATCAAGCCCAGAGTGGACCCAGGGGTGGTATTAGTGATGCTGTTCCTTCAGCAGGTCCATAAATGATAAATAATCACCATCAGTCATAGCTCAGTTGTGCTGTGGATGTCACCCGGCAAGTTAATTTGTTAATGCTGGGGCCTTAGAGAGAACCAGTTGGATACCCCTGAGTGCTATGAATAACAAGCTCTCCATCACTGTGCAATATACTTCAGTTTTAACATTAAGCCTCAAGGTTGATCCAGAAAGAATTAAAGGGTGAGTTTACAGGAAAAAAAAAAAAAAAAAGAAAATTCTGTCATTATTTACTCACCGTCATGTCGTTCCAAACCCAAAGGACTTTCTTTTGTCTGTGGAAAACAAAATGAGACTTTTTTCAATGTAAGGACATTTTAAATCAGATCTTTTTAATGAATCACTTGATCCTGTTTATAAAATTAATTACAGAATCAGAATCCGATTCTTCAGTTCAAATAGTTTTGATTGGTTAACAGCTCAGTAGAGGGGAATATAGTGCTTTAAAGTCATATGGAGTACTTTTATAAACTTTTATGATACTTTTTGATGCTTGAAAAGCTCCAGTGCACAATTATTTTAATTGCATGATAAAAGAAAGCATTTAGATTCTTCAAAATGCAAACAAATTGAGAATATTTAACAAATATCTAAATTATTTTTTCATAAAACGGTTGTGAACTAGGTCTCTAAGGCTCCAAATTGACAAAATACCAGACAAGAGCTATTTTCTTTTGAATCATTTGATCAACTGATTCATTATCAAAACATCTTTATCAAAGCATTCTTCAGTTCACATAAATCTAGTTGGTTAATAGTTCACTAAAGGGGAAGATGATCAGTAATTTAAAAAATCTTTTTTCATATTTAAAAGCTTGAGTGCTCATTTGTTTTAATTGCATAAAAAAGAAAGGCATTCAGATTCCTAAAAATGCAGCCAAAAGGAACATTTTTAAAGGAGTAGTTTACTTGCAGAACAAATATTTACAGATACTGTACTTAACCCTGTTGTCATCCAAGATGTTCATGCCTTTCTTTCTTCAGTAGTAAAGAAATTATGTTTTTTAAGGAAAACATTTTAGGAATTATTTCTATATAGTGGACTTCAATGGTGCCCGTGAGTTTGAACGTTCAAAATGCAGTTCAGTTTCTAAAAAAAAAAACCTCAAATGCTCGTCTTGTCTAGCTCTGTGATGCACATGCGTACTCTGTGTAATCCGGGTCAATACAGTTAGGGTAGGTTGGAAAACTCCCATCGCATTTTCTCTTCCAACTTCAAAATCATCCTACATCAGTTTTATCTTTTTTTGTAAAGAACGTTTGACCTTCTTTGCATGTTCACTTTGTAAACAATGGGTCGGTACTTCTGCAGCGATGTAGGGCGATTTTAAAGTTGGAGGAAAAAATGAGATGGGAGTTTTTCGACATGACCCGGATTACACAGAGTTCACGTGTGCATGGCAGAGCTAAACAAGATGAGCATTTGAGGTTAAAAGTATACAAGTTTTTTTTTATTTTTTTAGAAAATGATCAAACATTTCACTAGATAAGACCATTATTCCTCGGCTGGGATCGTTTAGAGCCCTTTGAAGCTGCATTTAAACTACATTTTGGACGTTCAAACTCACGGGCACCATTTAAGTCCACTACATGGAGAACATTGCTGAAATGTTTTCCTCAAAAAACAGAATTTGTTTATGACTGAAGAAAAAAAGACATGAACATCTTGGATGACAACGGGGTGTGTACATTATCTGTAAATTTTTGTTCTGGAAGTGAACTACTCCTTTAAGGAATATCCTTGTCAATATTTGAGTATAATGCATAAGAAATCAGTCAAGCTCCAAACTGACATATAAGTCAGACGATAGCTACATTCCTTTAAGTCAGATCTTTGCAAATTTGTTTACAAAATTGATTCATTAATGAATCGGAATCTGATTCTTCAGTTCAAATGGATCTGATCAGTTAACAGCTTACTTTCACTGTACTTTTATGGAATCTGACTCACCCGTTCAATTAGATCTGATTGGTTAACAGCTCAATGAAGGGGAAGGTTACCAGTATATACCAGTAAAGTACTTTTATGATACTTTTACGATGTACTTGTTCATTTTAATTGCACGAAAAAAGAAAAACATTTAGATTCATTTAAAATATCTGTTCATGGTTTGAAATAATGTTAAAATGAGTAAATGTTTTTAGGAATAGGAAATGATTCCTTTCAGTTGTGAAACTGTGAGAGCAAAGAGTAATGTTTTAATATAAAAGGACTTTTCAGGAACAGTTATGAATGTCTTAAAGGGATAATTCACCCCAAAATGAAAATTTTGTCATAATTACACTCTTAAAAATAAAGGTGCTTCATGATGCCATAGAAGAACCTTTTTTGTCTGAATGGTTCCATAAAGAACCTTTAACATCTGAAGAACCTTTCTGTTTCACAAAAGGTTCTTTGTGGTGAAAGAAGGTTCTTCAGATTATAAAAAGGTAAAAAAGAGATGGTTCTTCAAAGAACCTTTGACTGAATGGTTCTTTGTGGAACCAAAAATGGTATCGCTGTGAAGAACCTTTTGAAGCACCTTTATTTTTAAGAGTGTACTCTGTCCTCATGTCGTTCCAAACCCGCAAGACCTTTGTTCATCTTCAGAACACAAATTAAGAAATTTTTGATGAAATCCAAGAGCTTTCTGACCCTGCATAGACAGCAACACAACTGACATGTTTAAGGTTCAGAAAGGTACCAAGGACATTGTTAAAATAGTCCATGTGACATCAGTGGTTCAATCATAATGTTATGAAGCTACGAGAATACTTTTTGTGCACAAAGAAAACAAAAATAACGACTTTGTTCAACCATTTCTTCTCTTCCGCGTCAGTCTTGGACGCACGTTCATGAGAAAACATGAATCACAAGAAAGTTGTTGAATTAAGTCGTTATTTTTGTTTTCTTTGTGCACAAAAAATGTTCTCATAGCTTCATAACATTATGGTTGAGCCACTGATGTCACATGGACTATTTTATATACCTTTCTGGGCCTTGAACGTGTCAGCTGTGTTGCTGTCTATGCACGGTCAGAAAGCTCTTGGATTTCATCAAAAATATCTTAATTTGTGTTCTGAAGATGAACTTACGGGTCTTACGGGTTTGGAACGACATGAGTGTGAGTAATTAATGACAGAATTTTCATTTTTTTGGTGAACTATTCCTTTAATGCCTTTGAATGAGCTCACTGACATTCTCCACACAAATATTTTCCTGTGTTTCCTATTAGACACCATTGATGTTTAGTTGTACCAATCCAAACATGAGAATATCTAACAATTTTTTAATCACTCTCACCAAGCCGGCACCATTCGGACTCCACAGCGCTCTCACCGTACTTCCCCCATGTTTTGTGGCTTTGTCCAGCACTATGAATGAAAAACCATTTTTTCATTCAAATTATAGCTTGAGTCCTTTTGGCGAGTCTTGCACATGAGCAAACCCATTTAATTGAGGTGCTCAGACCGTCCTTCTCTTTACTGGTATTTTACTTGGCTGCTGTTTGTCGGTGGTCAGAGCCGAATTGCCTGCTGTAGGAGACAGAAAACATTATTATTCACAATGCTTAACGCAGAATGTATGCTAATAAGAGAACTGTTTGGATTTTTGAGGCTGGAGTGATGTCATGGTTGTGTTTTGTCTCGCCATGGATCCATGCCACTACATTTCCTGGCAAAATCAAGGGGAAAAGACTTTAAGCCCAGTCTAAGTCTGAGCCGTGTGTGGACTGTTTGGGATGATTATGAGGGTTCTTTTGTTGTATTACATTCTTGAATAGCAATGCCTTGCAGAGGTCCCACTGAGACCAGTCACTTACAACATCATCCGGTTTAAAATGGAGCAGGTATTCTGAGATTCAAGAATGTGTCGGTTAAGAGAAAGCATGCTGCAGAAATTGCTATGACTAGCGTTTGTCTAGACACAACTTTTCACAGCAGGGAAATTTGTTTTAGCTCTACTCCAAAAGGAATAAACTCATCTTGCACCATGGCATCTGATACAAGGGTCAGTTAGAAAGAGTATCCAAGGTAAAGACAAGTTAATCATTTAAAAATCTAGTTTAAAGGGATAGTTCACCCAAGAATTAAAATTCTGTCATTAATTACTCACATGTCGTTTCAAACCTGCAAGACCTTTGTTTATCTTTGGAACACAAATTAAGATATTTATGAAATTCAACAGTTTTCTGACTCTGCCTAGACAGCAATGCAACTGATACTTTCAAGGCCTAGCAAGGTAGTAAGGACATTGTTAAAATAGTCCATATGACATCAGTGGTTCAACCATAATTTTATAAAGCTAGAGAACAGAGTGAAAACGCATTCATTTATTACCTGACGCAGGAAGTGACAGCAACCTCGCTCCACCTCTTCTTCGCTTTCTTGTGAAAGTATGCTTTTTTTTCAAGGGGATGTCCACTCCCCGGCGAGACAAGGCGGCTTTAGTTTTATTGCTCCGATAAAAGTGCGATGAGCTAGCAGCGCAGTCTGCCGTTTCATGCTTTTGCACGGCTCCGGACAAGAGAGAATCACACATCCCATTTCTCACATCGCCCGGGTTCCACGGCCCCAAGCGCATTTTATGTAGCTCTCCCCTCTAGTGCAGATGGGTTAAATATTACATCAAAGAGCCTTTAATGTTTCACAGTGCCTCTCGAGTTTCGTCCCTGTATCGAGTTCAAAACTAGTGCACGGTGCATTTTAACAGTAGACTTAATGGATCGCAGTCCATAATCAGATTATCACCGGCTTAATGTAGAACAAATTTCACTACGCCCGGCATCAAAGAGGAGTCACACACTGTAAGTCCACACTGCATCTTTTTCATAATTCAGTGTTTAGACCTGATCTGGACATGGAGAAAGAGAGACGGATGAGGTATGACATGATCTTGATAGAAGGCAGATACACAATGGACTTGTAAAGAATGAAAGACAACATCACTCGCTAAACTAGTTGCATATGTGCTTTATGTCTTCTTCCAAATGTTTTTCATGTTTTACGTTTATAGCTCCTTCACTGTCAGCATTTATCTCAAAGTCATTTCCTTTCACTGTCATTCCTCTGGGTCATTCGCATTTCAACACGTCGGCACTCAGAATCTTCCCGAATGTTACAACAAATGAAGACAAATACGTGTTCCGGCACTGTCTGCTGTGTTCAGTGAAGTGGTTTGTTTTGTTAAACATCCACAATGAGCACTCGTTTAACTTGGGACCATCATCAAGCCTGCTTATTTACATAACTTGTACTTTTGGTGCTTCGCAAAGACCAGCCCCTCTTAGTTACTGCAGCTATTTCCGACAAGCCTTGGTGCATGGTATGAAACAAACTGTGTCATTTTCAAGAAATTCAAATAATAAATACCATTTTGTGGATCTCTAATGTGTCATGACAGATCGCTGTTAAAGCTGCATATGAAACGATCATCTATTAACTAGGTATAGCACAAAATAAACATGAATGAACATCAGAAGGTGTCTTGTTTCAGCCGTGGAAATACATCAATACACACCATTTTTTAAAGTCCACAGATGTTAATTTACTCTCCTGTCTGGTTTGTTTGTCAGACAAAATAGCAGATTCAGCATTCCAACTTCCAGCGAAGGTTCAATTGTGGCATTTTGTGGTCTGATATTTCCTAATAGAGTGCATTAGTGTCCACATTATTATTTTTTCCATTAATTTTTTCTGGGATTTCTTTGATAAAGCATTATAAGCTTGAACCAAACCAACCTGCCACATGGCAAATCTCAACATTACAGAGTTGAGAGTTGAAAATGACAAAGTTACAAGGTTGTGTACTTAATGGCTTTAATGTGGAAAAGAACTACAATCCCATTTTCCAAATAAAAAAAACATGATGGATTAAGACTATTTAATTAAATGTACACAAATATGTGACCCTGGACAACAAAACCAGTTTTAAGGGGCAGTTTTATGAAAATTATTGACAATATTTGGCTGGGATACAACTATTTGAAAATCTGGAATCTGAGGGTGCAAAACAATCTAAATATGAGAAAATCATCTTTAAAGTTGCTTTTTTTAAGCTGGGAAATTTACTAAATATCTTCATGGAACATGATCTTTACTTAATATCCTAATGATTTTTGGCATAAAAGAAAAATCTATAATTTTAATAACATACAATGTATTGTTGGCTATTGCTACAAATATGCCCATGCAATTTACGACTGGTTTTGTTTTCCAGGGTCACATATTATTGGTATTTTGACAACATAGTGACACTCAATTACATTATTTGTATTGGTTGGGAGTGGGTGTTTCTGCCAGTTCTTTTGGCATGATTTGCTAGCTGCAGCTTTCTGATTGGTGGATTTTTTGTACAGTATCATAGCTAACAAAGTTTTACTACAACTTCAGTTGTTAAATGTGATTATTTAAAAAATGAGTTAAAATAATCCGAACTGATGGCTTTAACAAAAGCATATACCATTGATATTAATAACCTCAATAGTAACAACCTCAAACTTACAGTACTGTAGGTCTGTTTTCTCTCTTCAAATGGCGCAAATTGAAATTACGAACTGAAAATATGGCAGAAACACGTAAATTTCTCTAAAATTTCTCTAAAACTCCCATATATCGCAAAATATTTTTACACTCACATGAGGTGGTTTTTCAGGCAATTCAAAAAAGGAATGTTTTGCAAAACTGCAATGGAAATTTGCATTTACTGGTCAGCTGGCATACATTCAAAGTCACATGATCATTAATGCTTTGGTTTATACCAGCTGCATTGCTCCACACTGCTTCGCTAAAGATACAACATTGGGATACACTGACCCAGCGTTGGGTAGGTGTGTGAGGGGGCTCATCATATGTACTGACAGTAAAAATGACCCAGCAGTTGAGTTACAGAAACTACCCAGCACCTGGGTAAAAAATGCACGATTTACTAAATCACTCCCTCCTTTTAAGTAAATCGTGCACTCAATATAATAATTTGTGCGCTTGTTCTAGGTAAACTGTGTGCACATTTATTCATTACCTCCTAACAGGTGCTGGTGCTCATAATGTCGTGATGTAGATGTCTCCCACTTAAAATGATTTCATGCAACACTGCAAGGCTTTTGAGAATGTCTCTATAACTAATTCACAACTCAAAATAAAACCCAATTAAAGTGTCTCTGTCCATAACATGACATGACATAACATAGCAGCAACGTTTATGAGAATGCACACGCGGACAGGATGTACAAGTAATTATTATTTCATGTGCACGATTTACCTTGAATGAGGGCACAAATTATTATATTGTGTGCACGATTTACTTAAAATGAAGGAACAAATTAATAAATTGTGTGCACAATCTACTAAATCGAAGGAAATAAATAATAAATATTTTTTTCTCTTGCATGTCATGTGCAGGACTCCACAAGCTAAACCTAGCATTTGGGTAAAAAAGAACCCAGCCTTTATAAAGTGCAGAAAAACCCAGCATTTGGGTTAAAACAGCATTTTTAGAGTGCAGAAAAGGTACCTAGCACCTGGGTAAAAATGTTAAAAATAGCCCAATAAAATGACCCAACACGCTGAACTCAGCATTTTTTTAGTGGAAAAAAACCTACTCAGCACCTGGGTAAATGTTAAAAATAACCCAATAAAATGACCCAGCAGGCTGAACCCAGCATTTGGTTTTAAAAAATAGCAATAAAATGACCAACAGGCTGAACCCAGCATTTGGGTTAAAATAACCCAGCATTTTTAATGCAGAAATACTACCCAGTACCTGGGTAAAAATGTTAAAAAATAACCCAGTAAAATGAACCAACAGGCTGAAGCCAGCATTTGGGTTTAAAAAAATAGCCCAGCATTTTTTTTACAGTTGCGGAAAAACTACCCAGCACCCTGGGTAAAAATGTCAAAATAACCAATAAAATGACCCAGTAGGCTGAACCAGCATTTGGGTTAAAAACTAACCAGCATTTTTTAGAGTGCAGAAAAACTACCCAGAAAATGATAAAAATAACAATTAAATGACCCAACAGGCTGAACCCAGCATTTGGGTTAAAATAACCCAACATTTTTTAGAGTGCAGAAAAACTACCCACCTGCGTAAAAATAAAATAACACAATAAATGACCCAGCAGGCTGAACCCAGCATTTGGGTTTAAAAATAACCAATAAAATGATCCAACAGGCTGGAAACCAGCATTTGGGTTAAAAAATAACCCAGCATTTTTTGAGTTCAGAGAAAAACTACCCATTACCTGGGTAAAAAAAAATAACCCAGCATTTTTTTGAGTTCAGAAAAACTACCCAGCACCTGGGTAAAAACGTTAAAAATAATCCAATAAAATGACCCAGCAGGCTGAACCCAGCATTTGAAAAAAAAAAAACAGCATTTTTAGAGTGCAGCAGCCGTGTAATAAGCAGAATAAGGTACAGTAATTTGGACATAACTGCAAAATAAAACCCCTCAGATTGAGAAATTAAAATGCTTTACTATATCAAAATGTTTTTAATTTAATTCGTACTGTCCTTGACAACCTTCCTGGCTCCAGAACCTGTCCTTGGATCTTGGTACAGCGCAGTAGTGAATGTGGGGAGTCACAGTTCTTGAAAGCTTAGAACAGAGAAATGGACCCCAGCACTATTTTTAGATGAAAATGGACACTTACCACCCTGAGCCACAGATCATCAGTCTTGCACTGGATGTTTTGGACTTTCTTTGCATAAAGAGAAATATATTGCCTTTGCTCTCTCAATTCAACATCGTTACACCCCGTAAATGGTCAGACTATGATATTAAGCATTCATCAACCCTGCTGCCCAAAAATCAAGCTCAGGACTACAGCGCAAATTCAAAACAGAAAGCTTGCAATTGATGGCTTCCGTAGCCAGGCCGTTTTGAGTTGAGCTATGATGTAAGAGAATAAACAAGACGGCCTGACGTAGTCATCTTAATCAAGACTAGCTTCCTTTTCCTTTAGCTCGGCACTGCGCAATTTCTCTCTCCAGTTCATTCCTCATTCATAATTTGTAATCTTGTTTAGATGTTGATTGTGTAGACGGTCCAAATCAGAGGTCCGTGTGCGTACAGCAACTCTTCCTTATGCCTTCAGACTGCACAAATAAACAGGCACGACTTTAACATCCATCTTGCTTATGCGCCGCAGGAGCCTGCCCAACAAAAACACGGCTTCTGTTTTCTATCTGTGCGCGAGGTGACTGGGACAGGGCCAGGAGACACAGGCCTCTGTCGTGTGCTGCCCAAGCTGGCATCACTCTTGAAACACTAAACCAACATCGCCTAAATTAGGATTATACAAATTGGCTTTCCTCTGACTCATTTCTTCCTCTTTTATGGTCAGTTTTGGAGTGCCTGCGGTACAACACGTTTGATGGTGTGCAGCGGCCAGGTAATTGCTCCAAAACCATCATGTTGTTTCCTGACAGCGCAACATGTTAAAGTTAATGTTGTGGATCATGACAACATCTTCCACTGCTTAGTTCATCAAAGTCACAATTTCCAAAACATAAATGACACTGTACTTAAGAGTTCCAGCACTGGACCTGCTGTATAAAATCAAGTAGAACTAATTTACTTTAAGTAGATTCCTTGGTTAAAAATAAAATGTCAAGTTTCCATAACTTCTATCATTATAAATATAACATTAATAAAACTAGCAACTGGTCAAACAATGCAGCCATTTTAATTGTTCACACCTCTGTGCATACTAAGAAGAGGGTGAATAAGTCTGAATCACAAAAACATTTTTTTTTTTTTTTGCAGTAGCCTCTGGGTATTTTTGAATTAACTCACCTCTTATGTTTGTTGTTAAATTAAAATTAAAATGCATTAATTGTGTTCCTTAAAGTCGTGATTTGAATTTTAATTGTTATTTACTTGATTATTTACTATATTTTAGAATTTTATAAAAAATATTAAAAGTACTTTATTATTTTGCAGCCAAATATAAAAAATATATTATCGCTCAGCTCTTTATATAAATTTGGATATAAGCTTATTCATCTTCATCCACATACATACAGCTGCGTAGGGTGATATATAATATTCATATCTCAAATGCTTGTTTGCTTGTATTGTCACAAAATAAACAATATTATTGCCTAGCTCTAAACAGTTAAATGCAACTGTAAGGCATGAAGATCTTAAAGGGATAGTTCATCCAAAAATGAAGATTCTGTCATTAATTATTCACCCCTCATGTTTTTCCAAACCTGTATAACCTTTATTTATCTTCGGAACACAAATTAAGATATTTTTGATGAAATCCAAAAGCTTTCTGACCCTGCATGGACAGCAATGCAACTGGCATGTTCAAGGCCCAGAAAGGTAGTAAAGATTGTTAAAATACTCCATGTGACATCAGTGGTTCAACTGTAATGTTATAAAGCTAAGAGAATACTTTCTGTGCAAAAAGAAAACAAAATATCGACTTTGTCCAACAATTTCTTCTCTTTCGTGTCAGTCTTTGACGCGCGTTCATGACAGTACCATGACGCATACCAAAAATAGTTGAATAAAATCATTATTTTTGTTATATTTTTACAATGTCCTTACCTCCTTTGTGAGCTTGAACGTGGTAGTTGTGTTGCTGCCTATGCAAGGTCAGAAAGCTCTCAGATTTCATCAAAAATCTTAATTTGTGTTCTGACTAAATAATCTTATGATAATCTGTATGTATTTTACGTAAAATGTGGTTCTACAAAACGTATATTTCCTTACATTTTTACAGGCACTAAAACGCACAATACTGACGTATGTCCAGCATTTAAATTCATTATATTACTATTGCTTACTCATTTATTTAATACAAAATTATAACATTTAGTTCTGTGATTTCTGCTGCCAAATTGTTCAGAAAAATACATCATGTTAAACAAGACTACACTTTAAACCCTTGAGAGGAAATGGAGGGAGGCCATGTAGAGGGAAGACACATGAAGATGAAGGTAATCCACACATGTCTAATAAGAATCCAAGCAGATAATGATCCAGAGACAAAGGGAACATGCAACAAATCAACAATAATACCGGACAAAGACACAGTGAACTGACTACAACTTAAATAGGAGGGCAAATGAAGATAAGGCGGATAAGCCCGAGGTGGCGACACAGAGCCGACGAGCCAGGGTGACGCTGAGGATCTGGTGACCGAGGCAGAGGCAGGGATCCGAAAGACCGTGATGAAGCCGGAGTGACAGAGGACCAAGGTGGAGCTGGAGAGAAGGAGGAGCCTGACAGAGCAGGATGAGGCGTAGCCAGAGGAGTGGAGTTCTGAGGCGGTGGATGGTTAATGACTGACCGAGGTGGAGCCGGAGGGACGAGAGAGCCCACCGGAGCTGCTGGACTGATGGGCCATGGTGGAGATGAGGGAGCTAGGAACCATGGTGAGTGGCTGGGTCACGGGCCAATGTGGATTGAGCAGAGGGGCTACCAGGAGTCAGCGGAGGAGATGGTGAGGACTGGTGCAGAGGTAGTGGGAGAAAGAGGCTGGGTGGGAGTTGAAATGGCGCTGCCCACACACACCATAAGGCCACTCCCAGGTAATATACAGTCCACTGAGCTCAGCTCACCCTCAGCTACGGTGCAGTGGACAGAGCTTCCCTCCACGCTCTCGCTGTCCATAGCGCTTTCCCCCTGTGGCGAGCTCTGTAGCCAGCTCTCGCGGCTGATCTGACATCACATGAGTTTCTGGGGCGATCCTCAGCACTGTCGCTCCCATAGGCAATGGCTCATCGGTCACGGCGGGCTCTGGCTCTCCATCAGCGCTGGGCTCAGGCTCAAGGTCCATGAAATCTAAGAAGGACAGAACATAAGTGTGACAGTACTCCCCCCTCCCTGAAGGCACGGCCTCACGCCTAGGCAAGATAGACAAAGGAGGGTGGAAGGGGGTTTGGGCTGGGGACAAGGCATGACGAAGGGCAGGCAGGAAGGTAAGCAGACAACCAGGGCTGATAGAGGGAGTAGCCATTTTGGAGGCAGAAGGGACCAGGGCAGAGCTGATGGGAGTGGGGTGGGGGGAGGGTGATCGACGGCACCAGAGCAGGAGGTGGTGGAGCCAGAGATGGAGACGGACAGCCGGAGAGCCAGATTCGGATCCGGAGGGCCAAGGCGGACAAGATGGCTCTGGTGACTGAGGTGGAGGCGGTGATCCGGGAGGCCACGGTGGATCTGGAGCAACAGAGGACCAAGGTGGGGCCAGAGAGAAGGAGGAGCCTCAAAGAGCTGGAGGGACGAGGCATAGCCAGAGGAGTGGAGTTCCGAGGCTGCAGATGGTCGACGACTGACCATGGTAGAGCCGGAGGGATGAGGGAGACCAGCAGAGCTGGTGGACTGACGGGCCACGGTAGAGAGGAGGGAGCTATGAGCCATGGTGGAGCTGCTGGGTCAACGGGCCGAAGTGCAGACAGTTCAGGGCATATTGACATTTCTAGGTGGACAGACAGTTTGTGGCAGATTGAAGTTTCAGGGCAGAGAGAAGGTTTAGGACAGGCAGATGATGACAAAGGAAGGGCAGATAATATACAGTCCACTGAGCTCAGCTCACCCTCAGCTACGGTTCAGTGGGTGGAGCTTCCCTCCATGCTCTCGCTGTCCAAGGCGCTCTCCCCCCATGGCGAGCTCTGTAGATCTGCCCTGACGTCGCGTGAGGCTCTGGCTCTGGCTCTGGCTCTGGGGTGATCCTCAGCTCTGTCTCTCCTATAGGAAATGGCTCGTTAGTCACGGCGGTTTCTGGCTCTCCGTCAGCGGTGGGCTCTGGCTCTGGCTCCACACAGCGGGATGATGGTGAGCTGGGCTCTGGGTCTTGAGGTGCCCTGATCCGGAACAGGGATTTCATCACCTCATCGTCAAAGGAGGACGTGACGGCAAGACGAGTAAATCACAGGGCTAACAATGCCAGATCTGAAAACTTCGCCACCCATTTCATTCTTCTTCTTTCTGGTCCAGCATTCTATCATGCACATTAAGGCACACAAAGGCAATCCACACTAGAGTTTAAAAAGAATCGAAGCAGATGATAATCCATAGAGACAAAGGAAACACACAAAGCAAATCAACAATACTAGATGAAGAAACAGTGAACTGACTACAACTTAAATAGGAGGACAAATGAGGATAATCCACACAACACACCTGAACATAATGATACAATGAAACACAGGGGAAAACTAGGTCAGGAAACGTGGAGAAAACAAACTCAAACTCCATGAAATCTAAAAAGGACAGAACACAAGCGTGACACTTTTAATGAATAATATTTTTGCAGTCGCTCAACCATTAATTATCATGTAATATTTACTTTGTTTGCCATGGAACACAAAAGACATTTTCTCCAACATTTTGTGACAACAGAACCATAAAATACACCAAAAATGCAACATAACCACAAAAGGACCAATTTTATTTGTGCATTGTAAATCTTCAGAATCCATACAACTGCGAGGAGCAAAACCAAACTCAAGCCTTTATTGAGCATTCTTCATCTCCATTCTGAGCAGCGACCGCAAGCACCAATACCCTCGTTAACACACTCTTTACAAATTCACAACCTGGCGCTTTAAGAAGCTTTACGACAGGTTTATGGTAGAAAAATTGAATGTTCACTGGCTCTGGCCTCTGTTGTCATAGATTGCAACATGCCAGGTCTAAAAATCGAAAACACTTATCGATAAAATGATAAAAATGAATTGATACAAATATCTTAATGATATAAAAGATTTGTAAATATTTATAAACATTTTTAGCAAAAAAACATGTAGCCATTTTTATATCTTAAACGTTAAAGTACATCTAATTTGTATGTTTCAGCATCAATAAAAACGTACAAAAATGTATGTTTTGTGGTTGTAAACATTACATACTAATACCTACGTATAAACAATGAGACCAGACCAAAACTCTTACGGGTTTGGAACAACGTGAGGGTGAGTAATTAATGACAAAATTTTCATTTTTGGGTGAACTATCCCTTTCAGACATTTTAAACATTAACATATCATGATTGGCAGTAAAGCTGCTTTTCAAAATGTGTTTTTTGAAAATCTCTATACAGCTAATCTGATTTGAGGACCAGAAAGAACTGTTTTTTAAAGAACGTTATCAGACATTGGTGTGGACAGCAATATAGTCATAGATTTTGGAGTGAATTGGCTTTACCTACATTCAATTATATTAACTTCATTACCATTTGAAACACTCCAGGAAAACAGTTGTTACATAGCCTGTTCCAAACAGGCCAAGCCACATGCCAAATATTTTATTCACTCCGTTTATTTTTTTTTTCCTCCATTCATTTTAAATTGTATGTTGAAAGCCAACTGATTTATAAGCTGAACAGTTCTTGGAACGTCACTGTTCTCTTTTTAAAGGCCGGTCTGTGCCAACAGAATTAACCTGCAATAACACATTCATAGTTTCATTTGGCTCATGAAGCAAATACACCAAAGTAATCATCAATTAATGCTGGTTCTAATGTAAACACACTCTATTCGCAACATTGCTCATTACCAAGAACAAATAAACCTATTTAGAGGAATGTACATTTTTATTTTTCATTTACATTTACGCAGCCAAGGGCAGACATTTGTTTTCATTTATTTCGCCATTATACATAAAAGACCTGAGCGTCATTTAAATGTTTTTCTTTTTTGCAAAATGATTTTCAATTAATTAATGAGATCCTGATTTTCCAAGATCAAACCCAAATGTGATTGACAGCGCTGATGTGGTCATCTAGCACAAACATACTCCCTCATAATTCCTTCTAAAACGAACTGCATTGCATAGAAGCGCATGCATTAGTTTGTACATGTGCAACCATGCCTGTGTGTGTTCTCGCTCCTATATGTATGTGATCTTTAACATCCGTGAATGAGTTCCAGGTGTGTGTATGTGTGGTTTGTGACACAGCCCACCTCGGCACTCGATCTTGAGCGCTGGGCTCTTTTGCCTTGCTTCTCCGGCATATGAAAACAGGCAGTGTCAGGTCTCTGGTAATGACTGACCTCACCGTAGCTACAACACAGATTGCTTTTCCTCTCTCAACGGTCCCCTCACTGAACGTATGCCAAATGCAGCACTGCTTTACAAAAATGCCCCTTGCAAAATCCCAGCTGCCATTGGCGCAACAAACCATTGTTTAATGGTGGATTTTTTGAAAAACACCACCTTTGCATGTGGACTTTATTTAAAGAACTTCCCGGAGAACCGTAGTGCCACTCTATGATCAGAAAGAAAGGGATTGGACTTAATTAAACTTTCCTCTTTTGCCAATCTGTCACTGCCGGGCCTAATTTGTTAGCATGTGCGCCATGATTAAAGGACCTGTGCCCTTATGTACCACACGGATCGCTCCAGCCGTCCCCTTCCAGTGAATTCTCCAGCTATGAGGCAGTGTCAGAATCCAGCCTGTGTCGACATTTACAGATTACCGTTGCCGCTAATGTATCTGCGCTTGCTGCCACAAGTCAAGTCATAATAATTAAAGACACACCGCATCTCAAGGGCACATTAATCATGCTTTATATGGACTTTGAAGCTCTAATGGGAAACAGCTATCCGTACGACTGCCTCTCCACTTTTATTGTGCTTGGACAAATTGTGGTGAGTGTATGCTGTATGGCCCATTTTTGACTGGCTTTTACAGGAAATGGCAATAAGAAAGGCAAAAATAAACTGGAGTGAATCAGGGAGACAGTCGGCGGTTATGCTGTCTTGATTGACTCGCCAGACAAAACAAAGTCTGATCTGTGTGAGAGCAACATAGCATAGCTATCTATGTAGGATTGTTAGTTCTTCATATCGTCATCTAGGTTCCTTATAACCAACCAATTATATGAAATTACCAAGTTAAATTACATTGAAGTCAGTTCATAGGCAATTTGCTTTATTGCCTAGGTCTTGTGAAGCATATTAATAAATATATGACAAATTCTGCTTATTAGAAACATATAAACTAGAAAAAATGAGTTGAACCTTCCTGAAATGTATTCATTTAAATACATTCAAAATTATAATATTTATAATTATAATATTATATTAGGACTGGATCTGATATTTTTGGCATGGATGCATGATTTAATACTATGGATTACAGGTAATAATGTTGTAAAAAAGTGCTATACTAATAAAGCTTTACTTAGTTTCTTGTACACATTTAATTGAAAATATCTGTGCTCATCTTTGATCAAAATCAGGGGTAAAAAACTTTCAAAGAATAAAAATGAATGTATTTTAATTATCAGCAGTAACCTGGCACAGTTGGTCATGTGATCAACATTAAGGTACAAACCTTGATAAACAGACTGTGATGTTCTGACCCAAAGATCCATTAAGACTGGGAGGAGTGTGTCCCTAAATACATGTGGATGTCCACTGCTCAGCTGTCTTCATTATACAGTTGCCCCAGAACTGAAACACAAAATACACTGCTATCAGTACTTCTGTTCAAACTAATTTTTCAGCTTGATGTTTCAAAGTGTTATTGACTGAAGAATGTTAATAGCTAAGAGTTTTTCTTTCATGACTGACTTCCCAGAATATCACATGGAATTAGGATTATTTAAAAATAGCCTATATAGCCTAAAATATATGATAAAAACAACAACGTAAAGTCATTTAAACTTACAAGTGAAAAGTCCTAACAACCAGAGTTTTATACAGTTACATACTATATAATAAAAACTGTTTCAAGGCAGATTTAGTTGTCTGTGGGTATTGTTTTGGGCAAAATTGTGTCTGAACAAACCTGGATTGTTTGTTCAAGCCAGACCAATCAAATACTGAAGAGTACATACTCAAATACAAGCCAGACCAATCAGCTTTCACCCATTATGATATCATGGAATTCGGAATTCCTGTTCAAGCAGAGTCAGTTAAGAAATGAAGTACAAGGATTTCAAGTAAGTGGAAAGTTTGAAAATAACATCTCTACAATATCAAATCAAAACTACTGCAGAAAGTATCATCATCTTCAGAAAGTAGAGACCACAACAGATGACAGAAGAGTCACCAACAGGTAAGATTTTAAATGAAATGACTTAAGTTTACTTCAGTTTACTTCAGGTAACCATGGTTACTTCATAGGTTACTTTAGCTAACCATGAGAAAAGTTAAAGCTTAGTTATAAGTATAGCTGTCTGATGAATTTGATATTTTTAAACAAAATTCTTAAAAATGTGAATCAAATTTACATTAACACACACACACACACACACACACACACAGCAAGGTGTAAAACAACATCTCTCCAGTATCAGCTCAATGCTTCTGCATACATGTCACTGTCTTTAGAAAAAAGAGACCACAGCAGATGACAAGAGTCACTCACAAATAAGATTTTAAATGAAAGCAAAAACACATACTAGCTTTAAGCATAGGTGTAAGTAGTTGTGAGCTAAGTTATTTTCTTACAAACTGAAGTAAATCCTTGAATTTGTAAATCACATTTACATTTGTACACACACACCAGCATGTGACACAACATCTCTACAACATCAAGTCAAAACTTCTGCAGGTAAGTGATTATCATCAGAAAGAAGAGACCACGACAGATGACAGAAGAGTCACCAACAGGTAAGATTTTAAATAACTGAAATTTTACTTGCTTCCACAGGCAAAGGGCGATGCTGTCAGTTCACCCCAGTTACGCACTTGGAGTTAGGACTAGGGTGTGTCCTGTAAGGTTGTGGTGGGTGGGACACAGGGCTCACTCTAGGTTGCCAAACCGACAAAGAAATTTTTTTTTAAGAAAATCCAAGCCAATTTATTAAGAAATATCTTATATTAACTAAGCAAACTGTACAAAAACTAAGTCAAAAAAAAGCAACAAAAAATCTGTAGCAAATTGGCCTTTCTTTTTGTCGGATTGGTTCCTAGCTCCTGTGTCGATCTCTGGGCGGGGCTGATCAGCTATGTGCCCACACTGCAGTCTGTTATAGTCTGCATCCAGGCAACCCGTAAGCGCCTGTGCATTTAGGGAAAGGCCACCCTAACAGACCAGGGAAGCTCTGCTTACATTTTGGTTACCTGGAAAATTTGGGCAAGGTTGTGAGTTCACCCTAGAGGAAACACTTGGAGTTAGGACTAGAGTGTGTCCTGTAAGGTTGTGGTGGGTGGGACACAGGACACATCCTAGGTTGCCAAAAAAATCCAACAAATAATATTTGTTAACAAATATGAATCTGAAATTAACTAAGCAAACTGTACAAAAAATTGGCTTTTCTTTTTGTTGGATTGGTTCCTAACTCCAGTGCAGAACTCTGGGCGGGACAGATCAGCTATGTGCCCAAAGTGCAGTCTGTTATAATCTGCATCCAGGTAACCTGTAAGCCCCTGTGCATTTAGGGAGAGGCCACCCTAATAGGCCAGGGAAGCTCTGCCGCAGCCCTCTGGACGGGACTGCTAGCAATGGTCCAAGAGCGCAACTGCGCAACTGCGCATTGCACACCATGGCCACCTGGAAACTTTGGGCAAGGTTGTGAGTTCACCCCAGAGGGAACACTTGGAGTTAGGACTAGGGTGTGTCCTGTAAGGTCGTGGTGGGTGGGACACAGGGCGCATCCTAGGTTGCCAAAAAACCGATAAGCCATTTTTTTAAATGAAAATTCCAACCAATTTGCTAACAAATATGAATCTGGAATTAACTAAGCAAACTGTCGGATTGGTTCCTAGCTCTGGTGCAGAACTCTGGGCGGGACAGATCAGCTTTGTGCCCATAGTCCAGTTTGTTATGGTCTGCATCCAGAAAACCTGTAAGCGCCTGTGCATTTAGACATCCGTTTACTATCCGGGATTTGTCGTGACTGTGGACGTTTGAAATATTTTAATTCAACACCCAAACAAACACACCCCCTCCCCTTACTGCTCCACCCCCCAATTCACAGACATTCCACGCAACACAAACAAACATCGTTTCATGATCAGCTCCAAACTTCCTATATAACATGATAAACCAAGCTACAAATCAATTACAAAATGTGCTTGCTGAAAAAAGAAAAGAATAAAAAAAGAAAAGAATTAGCTTACTTCAAATAATTTTCAATCTTAGTCAAAGAATTGAATTTGTTCACTATGTTCCTTTTAATAAACCAATTATAGTGAATTATCAAGTTAAATTTCACTGAAGTCAGTTCACTGTAAACTGTTCACAGGTGAGGTCATTTGCTTTATTGCTTAGGTTCTGTGAAACATATTAACGATATATGATAAATTTTGCTTACTGGAAACACTAATGAACTTTAAAAATGAGCTGAACCTTCCTTTGAAATGTTTGCATTTATATACATTCAAATTTACAATAAAATTAATTATTACATTTACTTTTAAATAAATTAAAATGTATAATAGAGTATAATATAATATATAATATAATTCTTATTGCTAAATTATTGTATTAATATATAATAACAGTGTATTATAATAATATAATACAATATAATATAAATATAATACATTTTTCTTCTGCTTATCAGAAACACTGAACTATAAACACTGAACTGAAACTTCTCAAAATGTATGAATTTAAATCATTTCAAATTTAAATAAAGGAATAAACAACTAAATACATTTAAATCTACATTTAAACAAATCTGTTTAATATGTATTTGTATAATACAATATAATATAATATAATATAATATAATAATGGTTTTGCCTCTGCTTGTCAGAATCATTGATAAACTGTAAAAATGTATGAATGTATAACTTCCTGAAATGTATAAATGTAAAAAAGTAAACAGAAATTTAAATGTAAATAAATAGCTAAACAAAAATGTAAATTAATAAATAAACTGCAAACAGTTTAGAACATCTTACTAGAACATTTACTATTTTAGAACATCTACCTTAGACAATTAAAATTATACAAATACTAAAATAATCCATCATAGTTTCATTAAAACATTCAGTTTAAAGTAATTTAAGTCAACTTGATGTTTCAAAGTGTTTCTGACTGAAGAATGTCAATAGCTAAGTGTTTTTCTTTCATGACTGACATCCCAACATATCACATGATATCAGGGCTATTTCTTTCACAGAAATTCTGCTTAAAAATATCAAATATAGCCTAAAATGCAAGATAAAAACAACAACAGATAAAAGTCATTTAAACGTTTAAGTGAAAAGTCCTAACAATCACAGTCTCATACAGTTACATACTATATAATATAAACTCTTTTAAAGATAGATTTTGTTGTCTGTGTCATTGTTCGGGCAAAACTGTCACAAAATCACGTACCTTGATTACAAACAGGCTGAGAGAAACACACAACACATAGCAGACAAAAATGAAGAATAAAGAGAATAAATAAGAGTGGCCAACAAGATTCATGTTTATTAGCATGAATTATTAGCAAATGTTTGTGCTACATGAAAAACAGGAGCCAAGAGCATAAAAACCCGCATAATTAATAAACACTGTGTTTAAATGCAGCACTCTGACACAGAGACACTCTCAACCAATCAGCTTTCACCCATTATGACATCATGGAATTCTGAAATTCCTGGTCAAGCAGAGTCAGTTAAGAAATGAAGTACAAGGATTTCAAGTAAGTGGAAAGTTTGAAAATAACATCTCTACAATATCAAATCAAAACTACTGCAGAAAGTATCATCATCTTCAGAAAGTAGAGACCACAACAGATGACAGAAGAGTCACCAGCAGGTAAGATTTTATATGAAAGCAAAGTTCAGTTTACTTCAGGTAACCATGGTTACTTCGTAGGTTACTTTAGCTAATCATGAGAAAAGTTAAAAGCTTAGTTATAAGTATAGCTGTCTGATGAATTAGATATTTTTAAACTAAATCCTTAAAAATGTGAATCAAATTTACATTAACACACACACACACACACACACACACACACACATGTTGGGTTTACATGTTTTATGGGGACATTCCATAGGCGTAATGGTTTTTATACTGTACAAACCGTATTTTCTATCGCCCTACACCTACCCTACACCTAAACCTAGCCCTCACAGGAGACTGTGCACACTTTTACTTTCTCAAAAAAACTCATTGTGCATGATTTATAAGCCTGTTTCCTCATGGGGACCTCACAAATGTCCCCACAAGGTCAAAATTTACTGGTATTACTATCCTTGTGGGGACATTTGGTCCCCATAACGTGATGAATACCAGGTGCACACACACACACACACACACACACAACAAGGTGTAAAACAACATCTCTCCAGTATCAGTTCAATGCTTCTGCATACATGTCACTGTCTTTACAAAGAAGAGACCACAGCAGATGACAAGAGTCACTCACAAATAAGATTTTAAATGAAAGCAAAAAAACATAATACTAGCTTTAAGCATAGGTATAAGTAGTTGTCAGCTAAGTTATTTCCTTACAAACTGAAGTGAATCCTTGAATTTGTAAATCACATTTACATTTGTACACAAACACCAGCATGTGATACAACATCTCTACAATATCAAGTCAAGACTTCTGCAGGTAAGTGATTATCATCAGAAAGAAGAGACCACGACAGATGACAGAAGAGTCACCAACAGGTAAGATTTTAAATAACTGAAATTTTACTTGCTTCCACAGGCAAAGGGCGATGCTGTCAGTTCACCCCAGTTACGCACTTGGAGTTAGGACTAGGGTGTGTCCTGTAAGGTTGTGGCGGGTGGGACACAGGGCGCACCCTAGGTTGCCAAACCGACAATTTTTTTTTTTTTTTAAAGGAAATCCAAACCAATTTATTAACAAATGTCTTAAATTAACTAAGCAAACTGTACAAAAACTATTTCAAACAGAAACAACAAAAAATCTGTAACAAATTGGCCTTTCTTTTTGTCGGATTGGTTCCTAGCTCCTGTGTCGATCTCTGGGCGGGGCTGATCAGCTATGTGCCCATACTGCAGTCTGTTATAGTCTGCATTCAGGCAACCCGTAAGTGCCTGTGCATTTAGGGAAAGGCCACCCTAACAGACCAGGGAAGCTCTGCTTACATTTTGGTCACCTGGAAAATTTGGGCAAGGTTGTGAGTTCACCCCGGAGGAAACACTTAGGAGTTAGGACTAGAGTGTGTCCTGTAAGGTTGTGGTGGGTGGGACACAGGACACATCCTAGGTTGCCAAAAAAATCCAACAAATAATATTTGTTAACAAATATGAATCTGAAATTAACTAAGCAAACTGTACAAAAATTGGCTTTACTTTTTGTTGGATTGGTTCCTAACTCCGGTGCAGAACTCTGGGCAGCTATGTGCCCAAAGTGCAGTCTGTTATAATCTGCATCCAGGTAACCTGTAAGCCCCTGTGCATTTAGGGAGAGGCCACCCTAATAGGCCAGGGAAGCTCTGCCGCAGCCCTCTGGACGGGACTGCTAGCAATGGTCCAAGAGCGCAACTCTGCGCATTGCACACCATGGCCACCTGGAAACTTTGGGCAAGGTTGTGAGTTCACCCCAGAGGGAACAGTTAGGACTAGGGTGTGTCCTGTAAGGTCGTGGTGGGTGGGACACAGGGCGCATCCTAGGTTGCCCAAAAAAATTGACAAGTCATTTTTTTAAAGAAAATTCCAACCAATTTACTAACAAATATGAATCTGGAATTAACTAAGAAAACTGTCGGTTTGGTTCCTAGCTCTGGTGCAGAACTCTGGGCGGGACAGATCAGCTTTGTGCCCATAGTCCAGTTTGTTATGGTGTGCATCCAGGAAACCTGTAAGTGCCTGTGCATTTAGACATCCGTTTACTATCCGGGATTTGTCGTGACTGTGGACGTTTGAAATATTTTAATTCAACACCCAAACAAACACACCCCCTCCCCTTACTGCTACACCCCCCAATTCACAAACATTCCATGCAACACAAACAAACATCGTTTCATGATCAGCTCCAAACTTCCTATATAACATAAACCAAGCTACAAATCAATTACAAAATGTGCTTCCTGAAAAAAGTAATAATATAATAATATAATAATAGTTTATTATAATAATATAATATAATATAATATAACATAATATAATATAATATATTTTTCTTCTGCTTATCAGAAACACTGAACTATAAACACTGAACTGAAACTTCTTGAAATGTATGAATTTAAATCATTTCAAATTTAAATAAAGGAATAAACAAATAAATACATTTAAATCTACATTTAAACAAATCTGTTCAATATATTTTTGTATAATATAATATAATAAAATGTTATAGAAATGGTTTTCCCTCTGCTTATCAGAATCATTGATAAACTGTAAAAATGTATGAATGTATAACTTCCTGAAATGTATAAATGTAAGTAAACAGAAATTTAAATTAATAAATAAATTACAAACAACTGTAATAATATAATATAATATAATATAATAATTCTATCACCTTTTGTAATAGTTATGTATGGGTTCCTCATTTGTTCTCAGTGTGACAAGATGAATCTCAAAATCACTTTTGGAAAGTGTTCAAATATGCAGAAGATGCTGTAAAAAAAACAATTATGTGCAGGAGCTGGAGGATTTTTCTGAAGAACAGCAGGCAGATGAACTGCACACAGCAACAGGGTAATTTATAAAAAATGCAGTTATTTTATTTTATATGAAGTTAAAAATATAATATAATATAATATAATATAATATATAGGTTTCTGTTTAAAAATAAACAAATGAGCAAGAAATGTATACATTTATACAAATATGAATTAATAATATAAGATCATATCATGTTTTTTAATTTGCTTAACAAGGAAACAAAATCTCAAGGTTGAAGCATGTCTTTAAAGTCCCCATGAAATGAAAATGTAAGTTTTTTGGCTTTTAGCATGAATATGTTAGTCTTCTTGAGGTTATCTATAACCTAGTATGTTTCAAAACAATGACAAAATTTGCATTTACAAGATATACACATTACAAACTTACAGTCTCTAACTTCCACCAATATGGATCAATGATTTTGATGACATCACCCTGCACATCAGCTTCTCATTAAACTTTCTGTCCAATCAAATGCTCTCTAAAATCCGAAGCGTCCCACCCCCTACACTAGACGCTGTCACTTGTTCACAGAATTAGTATTTTCTGTACAGTAAATGGCACGTAGTGAACTATATAGGGGATAGGGAACAAGTGAGACATATGCTGTCCATTGGGGACGGAAGAAGTCTGGGTTTGTGCCGTTTCACACAAACCGCCACAGCGCACACAGTCTGCTCCAGTCCAGAGACGCGAAAGGACGGAACGGATCATATGTGTGAATCAGCGCAGACCACAAAACGTACTAGACTCATTTTAATTCTACACAGAATGGTATATTTTATAGCAATATGTCCTGTCCTGTTTTCCTCTTTCAGTTTAAATGAGGTCAACACATAGAATAACGCTGCTTGTCTCAAAGCACTTCAGTGGACCTTTAAATACTTCTACATTTATTATATTATAACATCATTACTGTCGAGTTTTACGCCTCCTTTTGTCACTGATGGACAAGAAAAAATAGGAGCTGGGGGTGCAGGGTTAAAAATAAGAAATGAAAATTTAGTAACAAAAATAATTATATTAATTTGTATGTTCATTAAATTAAAACGACACACACACCAGCATGTGACACAACATCTCTACAATATCAAGTCAAGACTTCTGCAGGTAAGTGATTATCATCAGAAAGAAGAGACCACGACAGATGACAGAAGAGTCACCAACAGGTAAGATTTTAAATAACTGAAATTTTACTTGCTTCCACAGGCAAAGGGCTGTCAGTTCACCCCAGTTACGCACTTGGAGTTAGGACTAGGGTGTGTCCTGTAAGGTTGTGGTGGGTGGGACACAGGGCGCACCCTAGGTTGCCAAAAAACGACAATTTTTTTTGTCTGATTGGTTCCTAGCTCCGGTGTCGATCTCTGGGCGGGACAGATCAGCTATGCGCTCATACTACAGTCTGTTATAGTCCAGGCAACCCGTAAGCGCCTGTGTATTTAGGGAGAGGCCACCCTTATAGGCCAGGGAAGTTCTGCCGCAGCCCTCTGGATGGGGTGGCGAGCAATGGACCAAGAGCGCAACTCTGCACACCTTGGTCACCTGGAAACTATGGGCATGGTTGTGAGTTCACCCCAGAGGAAACACTTGGAGTTAGGACTAGAGTGTGTCCTGTAAGGTTGTGGTGGGTGGGACACAGGACACACCCTAGGTTGCCAAAAAAACCCCAGACAAATCATTTTTTTAAAAAGAAAATCCCAGCCAATTTGCTAACAAACATGAATCTGAAATTAATTAAGCAAATTGTCGGACTGGTTTCTAGCTCTGGTGCAGAACTCTGGGCAGGACAGATCAGCTATGTGCCCATAGTGCAGTCTGTTATAATCTGCATCCAGGTAACCTGTAAGCCCCTGTGCATTTAGGGAGAGGCCACAATAACAGGCCAGGGAAGCCTGGAAGTTCTGCCGCAGCCCTCTGGATGGGGCAGCGAGCAATGGACCGAGAGCGCAACTCTGTGCATTGCACACCTTGGTCACCTGGAAACTTTGGGCAAGGTTGTGAGTTCACCCCAGAGGGAACACTTAGAGTTAGGACTAGAGTGTGTCCTGTAAGGTCGTGGTGGGTGGGACACAGGACACATCCTAGGTTGCCAAAAAAACGACAAGTCATTTTTTAAAATTAAATTCCAACCAATTTGCTAATAAATATGAATCTGGAATTAACTAAGAAAACTGTCGGTTTGGTTCCTAGCTCTGGTGCAGAACTCTGGGACAGATCAGCTTTGTGCCCACAGTCCAGTCTGTTATACTAAGAGATCAGAAGTAACGAAGTACAAATACTTCGTAACTGTACTTAAGTAGATTTTTCTGGTATCAGTACTTGACTTCAATATTTTTCCGACTACTTTTTACTTTTACTCCTTACGTTTTCACATACATATCTGTACTTACTATAGTTAAACCATGGTAACCACAAACGAACCATGATTTTGCTACACTAACCGAAGTCTAACCATGAGATGTGTAGTAAAACTATGGTTGTAGTTAAATTAAAACAGATTGTAATCAATCCACCAAAAAATAAACAAACAAAACAACAACAACAAAATCGCACACACAAAAAGTTACTATACTTTTACTGTAATAAACCATGGTTAATTTTGGTAAGAGAAAAATATAACTCATGATAATACAACAACATGTTCAGTATTAGGATTGTTTTGTAAAGATACTGTCATGATGTAATCATTATTGTACTAATTTTGAAATCTAGGCAATTTAGAAAATATAGTTTTCTTAAATCTATAGTATTTAACCCATTTTAAGATAAAACAACAACACCTGGTCATAATGTGATACTTTAAATTGAACTTAAAATTGTTACTGCAAATAGAATAGAATGAGGTGGTTGTTTAGCAACAAGATTGCAAACAAGATTTGTCGTCTCACATTGCACCGCACCGCATCCAACGTAGACAGCATCAATAATTACAATGGTGTCTACACCGGACACAACATTGTAGACGTCGTGACGTGACGTGCATGACGTGATGTGTCGTGTTGTGCCATGTTGGTAACTGCTTGTTTTCACCAAATCAAACAGGGTGAATTTGTTGGGTGCTGGAATGCGTGAGAAGTGACATACTGTACCCGGTCAGATGTCACGCTGGACTGCCTCTATCGGTGTGGTGTGCCCATCAGGTTCTATACTCCAAAAAAGACATAAAAACACACAATTACTATAAATCATGAAAAATAAACTAAAATCACAAATAAAATTCTAATCATGATTTGCTGTATTTTTTTAATCTGCAAAGGAGACTAATGAACTGGTGATTGTTACTGCTATATATTATAGTCTGATAAAGGTCCAGCAGGGGATTTCTGTGGACTGTGGATATTTGAAATATTTGAAATTAACACCCAAACAAACACACCCCCTCTCCTTACTGCTCCAACCCCCAATTCGCAAACATGCCATGCAAAACAAACATTGTTTCATGATCAGCTCCAAACTTCCTAAATAACATGATAAACTAAGTCACAAATATTATAAAAACTGCTTACTGAATAAAAAACAAAAAAACAACAACAAAAAAAAATTGCTTACTTTGAATCATTTTAAATCTTAGTCAAACAATATGTACTTCAAAAGGTGCTGTCTCTAATTCTTTACTTTTGTACAATTGTCCACATTACACTTGTGATAATACAGAATTAGTGAAAGTTCTTGTGTATCATGACATACATTCAACTGTAATGGATTATCAGAAAACAAAAAATGTAGGGCAGGGATTTGGTTCTCTGCATCAGTTGTCACTTAGATTGAATTTTAATTTCATGATAACTTTAAGTAGCTTCTGTATCCTAATAACTGATCAGATCTCTCAATATTTAAAAAGAGCTGCACAAATAATAGGAAAGTTAATTGCAAAGATAGCCACAAGCAATGATTACTAGGGTCCAAGCACAAATGGCTTGTGTGGACAATATCCAGTATATAATGTCTCTTTACAAATATAATAAAGTCTTTGTAAATTTGATTCTGTGTATTATGTTTTAAGAGATAAACGTGTCTTCCTTTTATTACATGCAAACATGTCATGACAAATGTTTTCATTTTGGAGATCATAGATTTCTGCAAACTGATTACACTCTTAACTTTGTTAAACTATAATGAATTTTATTCATTTTCCAAATAAATTGCTGTTTATTTACTCACCCTCAGGCCATTTTAAGATGCAGGTGACCTTTTTTATCAGTAAAACAGAAACGTTAAATAAGATTTTAGTTGAAACCCTTTGGCCCTTGGTGAGTCATAAAATCCAATTCGAGGTGTAACGGAAAAAAAAATTCTCTGCAGCTCCTGACCGACAGCGAAACGATTGGTCTGTGTAAAATCTTAAACTTTATTTACAACATTTTAACCTGTTAACCATTGCCTCTGGCAAACTGTCCTGCGCGCTCACGTTCATGACGTATAACCTTACACAGCCGTTGTTATGATTTAAACAAGCTTGTTTACATTATTATTATTATTGCTGTGTTTCTGTTTGTACTTGCTAAATGCGGGAAAAATATAAATGTCTTGAGAACTTGCTGCAATTTTGACAGTTCGATTTAAAAAAAAATAAAATTAAATAAATAAATAAATAAATAAAATAGAATTTAAAATTAAAAGGCAGATGTGAATGATCGGTCGCAGATTCGTCAGTTGCGAAAGTAATAATACAATCGTTAGTAGGACAGTCATGTACTGGTATTTTAGTAAAGACTAAAAAGAATTGAAATAATTTAAATTAACAACTAAAATAAAGGAATTAATTACCTGTGAGGACAGATGTAATAAAATAATAATACCAGTTATGGTTGTCATGTCATGTTGTAAAATATTTTAAGACGACTGAATTTATATTTAACGTGATCACAATTTAATAAAAAAAAAGTGTAAGTAACTAATTATAAAGCTTTAATTTCTATGGTTATTCAAATGGCGAGTAACGTTAAATGATGTAACGTTACAAAAAGCGGGCAAAGAATATTATTATTTATATTATCAAAGAATATTATCACTGACTTCTAGTGCGAGTTTAAGCACTCTCAAAGACCTCCCGGTTATAATCAGTGAAGATGTCTACACTGTAAAATAAATAAATATTTTACTTACATCGAATATACAGTCAGAATCGTCAGAGCGCATGCAATAAGGAAAATTCAGGCGTTTCAGCGATGACTAATCTGAACGCCTCTGATTGGCCTTTGCATTCATAAACTCAACAGAAACGTGTGTGATTGGCTATAATGCGCAACGCTGTACAAACGTATGAAAAGAAATACGCCACATTTAATTAATGCATAGATACGTTTCAGTTTTTTTTATTCGCGACGGACGTAATAGATTTGAAAGTGATTTAAATCAGTTTGATAATATAGGGACAACGTAAATGTTCTTGTTTTGTATTATAGTACCACCTAGTGTCCGGTGCATGTGTTTGGGTAGTAGGGGTTTTTAAAACCATCACAACAATTTTGAGATTTCTGTAACTTTTAAGTACTTTTAGAACTGTAGCTTGCAAAGAAAGTACAAATACAATAAATAAATATTCTTGAACCCCTAATTGTTTTGTGTATGAATTAAATGTCCGAAAAATGTCCAAATACCTTTCAGGGCCACTGTGTGTGTGTATGTACACATGAGAAAATCAAAGAAGGCCTGCAGTCTGCAGAGCAGCATTCATGTTTATTTGAAAGGCTACTACCGTTGAATAAATCTGCAGTCTGTCTGCATGGTGAGTTCATCGCCTCAGCACAGATGTTCACCGAACGGCACACTGAGGAAATGCTGTGACCGCTTCTCTATTTTAATCCTCTCTCTCTCTTTATCTTAGCTCTTTTTTCTTCTTCTTTCAAGCCTGCCTCACTCCACTGGCTCGCACAATATTTTGCTGGTAGTCAAAACAGAATGGGGTTGGTTTATTATCTTTCAATTAGCTCTGAAACAGGCAATCTGCATGATCTCTCAGCCTTTCTTGGTCTCGGTAGACTCTGTAGAGATTATAAGGGGTCAAAGTTCACATATTTTTCTGCTGTAGTCAGACATACATATTCATGTAAAGGACAAATACATTTTTAGTATTAAATGAACAGTGTTAATTACAATCCCAGCCTATTTTGAATGAGTATTTGTAGAATTTATGTAGAAATAAATGTAGCTTGTTGTTTTGTTGTTACCTGGTATCACAGACGTCAGCCAAAGAAAAATATAATTACTTTATTACAAAAAGTTATAATTATTTTACGACAAAGACATTTAAATACAGTCTCTAAATCATGTCTCCATAACGCCAACAAAATCTCCTGTTGGATGAGGCAGCATTTACATTTTTTTTTTAGAACAACAGTGCCATCTTGTGTTATTTTTATGATAGTGATTCACTACTAACAGAAAACTGACCAAAGGCAGGGTATGATTTCTGGTTTGTGAGGATAAATACTACCGTTCAAAAGTTTGGTGTCAGTAAGATTTTATTAAGATCATATTATTGCTTTTATTCAACAAGGGTGCATTAAATTGATGTGACAGTAAGGACATTTATAATGTTTCTATTTATCAAATAATCCTGAAAAACTTCACAAAAAAAGGCTGCACAATTATTTTCAACACTGATAATAAGAAATATCAGCAATTTCTGAAACATCATGTGACTAATGGCTGCTTAAAATTTCAATTTTGCCATCACAGAAATAAATTACATTTTAAAATATATTTAAATAAATAAATTAAGCAGTTATTTTAAATTGTATGAATATTTCACAAATTACGTTTTTACTGTATTTTATATTTTTAGCCATTTACAAAATATATTTATTAAAAATTACAACCCCAAATTTTTAGATTTATTTAAAAAAACAAAACTTTCAGTAACTACAAACTTCAAGTTAGAATGCATATTATAACTTAATACTAAACAAGTGTGAACAGTTGCATTGATTTGAGGAGATACCAAACATACTCCATTCAAGCACTTTTGACAAAACATAATGGGTTCTGTCATTATTCATTACTTTAGGATTGCAAACTAGACAGCTCTATTGGGAGAAGAAACTGGCAGTCAAAAGCTTATTCATCATTTTTACAGATTCATTGAAACCTTTAAGGTTCAACATTTCATACCTGTAAAATCGATATCATACCTTCCTTAGCAGCTTTCAGACATGTTGTAACGTTTAAACAAAGATCCTTCATACTATATCAATTACAACATAAATATCTACAGATGTGTACATTTTTGTTAATCAAGTTCAGTTATAAGCAAGACAATTATATTTGCAAAAAACGCTCAAAACGGGTTGTTTTTGTCTCATGTGAAATTCCATCTATTTCATCCATTCCATCTATTTCATCCCTGATTTTCTCTTTGCCATGTCCACGAGGGTGCAGGAGGCTGTAATAGAGTCCCAGAAAACCCAGCCCCATTAAATTTGACACTAATATGAAAAATAAAATGGGCAGGAAGTAGTCAGTCCTTTCAGATTCCGGTTTGAGCAGAAATAACAAAATGGGTGCAGAAAGGTTGTGACACAAATTGAAAATGTAATATAGAGTCATGTGAACTTTGGTGTTTGCTCCCTTAATGTTAAAAAAGGTAAAAATTAGTATAACTCCAACAATGGCTCGATAAAGATATTCTAAGGCTCTTGAAGTGCAGAAGCTGGTCTCCTCCAGGAATGCCCAGATGGTTCCCAACAGCCATATGCAGGCCATTGATAGAATACTGAAGTCGGAGAGCATGATGAATAGCGTGAGGCTGAGGATTCGAGGGGTTATGGTAAAGATTTTGTAGGACAGGTATACGGCTGTTGAGATTCCGGGCATATTATTGAGGTAAGTTAGAGATTGCCGTAAACAGCGGCGATAATCCACTGTGGCCCAGGCTATGGAGAGAAAAGACACGGCCATGCTGACGTCTAAAAAAAAAAAAAATACAAATCAGTCTGACTGTCGGTCAAAATATTTGGTCTCTTACATTCATACTACATATTTAGGCCCAAAGTGGCCTCAGAAAATTCATAAGGCACAGTTAACTCTTTCCCCGCCAGCGTTTTTTTTTTTTTTTTTTTAAAGGTACCAGTCACTGCCAGTATTTGTATTTTTATTATTTTCACTAAAATTTCATGGCTCCAGAATATTTTGTTGTATGAACAGGGCCTCTACTTTAAAAGAAAAAAAAAAAAGATAATAATAATCTGTTTTATTCTAGCTGTAAACATTCTTTCTTTTTAGGAAATCCTGATTAAAAAGCAACATTTTGAGCAAAAACCTGAGAAATTCTGTTTTTATCAAATACTGGATCACATGAAGTATGATGATCAAAGCAAAGCTGCAATTATGGACGTGCATTTCCACCACTGAATAAAAAAAAGGTTATTACAACTTTTTATCTCACAATTTTGAATGTTTCCTCAGAATTGCAAGATACAAACTCGCAATTCTGACTTTTTTTCTCAGAATTGCATAATAGAAACTCACACTTCCGAGAAATAAAGTCAGAACTGCGAGGTGACTTTTTTCTTGCAAATGCGAGTTTATATCTCACAATATAAGAGTTTTTTGTTATAAAGTCCAGTTTTGAGGGAAAACTGATATGTCTGAGGAGAGACTGGTATGTTTTCGGAGTTGTGCAGTTGCATGTTATAAAGAGAAAAAAGTTGCAATTGTGAGTTTATATCTGGAAATTCTGAATTAAGTTCTCAGAATTGTGAGTCTATGTCTTTCAATTCCAACTTTATGACTCACAATTGTGAGTTTATATCTCAGAATTCTTAGAAAAAAATCAGAATTGCAAGTTTGTAGTACACAATTCAAAGAAAAGAGTCAGAATTGTGAATTTGTCTCACTATTCTGACTTTATGACTCACAATCGCAAGTTTATATCTCAGAATTCTGAGAAAAAAATCAGAATTGTGAATTTATGTCTCAGAATTCTAAGAAAAAGTCAGAATTGCAAGTTTGTAGTACACAATTCTGAGAAAAAAATCAGAATTGCAAGTTTATGTCTCACAATTCTGACTTTATAACTCACAATTGCAAGTTTATATCTCAGAATTCTGACTTTATGACCCACAATTGCAAGTTTGTTATACACAATTAAGAGAAAAGAGTCAGAACTGTGAATTTGTCTCACAATTCTGACTTTATAACTCACAATTGCAAGTTAATATCTCAGAATTCTGAGAAAAAAATCAGAATTGTGAGTTTGTATTACACAATTCAGAGAAAAAAGTCAGAATTGCGAGTTCATGTCTGACAATTCTGACATTATGACTCACAATTGCAAGTTTGTATCTCAGAATTCTGAGAAAAAAGTCAGAATTGCAAGTTTGTAGTACACAATTCAGAGAAAAAAAATCAGAATTGAAGTTTATGTCTCACAATTCTGACTTTATATCTCACAATTGCAAGTTTATATCTCATAATTCTGAGAAAAAAATCAGAATTGAAGTTTATGTCTCACAATTCTGACTTTATAACTCACAATTGCAAGTTTATATCTCAGAATTCTGAGAAAAAAATCTGAATTGCGAGTTTGTATTACACAATTCAGAGACAAAAGTCAGAAGTGTGAGTTTATGTCTGACAATTCTGACTTTATAACTCACAATTACAAGTCTGTATTACAATTCAGAGAAAAAAATCAGAATTGCGAGTTTGTATTACACAATTCAGAGAAAAAAGTCAGAATTGCGAGTTCACATTGACAATTCTGACATTATGACTCACAATTGCAAGTTTGTATCTCAGAATTCTGAGAAAAAAGTCAGAATTGCAAGTTTGTATTACACAATTCAGAGAAAAAAAATCAGAATTGAAGTTTATGTCTCACAATTCTGACTTTATAGCTCACAATTGCAAGTTTATATCTCAGAATTCTGAGAAAAAAATCAGAATTGCGAGTTTGTATTACACAATTCAGAGAAAAAAGTCAGAATTGTGAGTTTATGTCTGACAATTCTGACTTTATAACTCACAATTGCAAGTTTATATCTCAGAATTCTGACTTTATGACTCACAATTGCAAGTTTGTATTACACAATTCAGAGAAAAGAGTCAGAATTGTGAATTTGTCTCACAATTCTGACATTATGACTCACAATTGCAACTTTGTATCTCAGAATTCTGAGAAAAAAGTCAGAATTGCAAGTTTGTAGATCTCAGTTTCTGCGTCTTCCTCGCCTGTGTTTTTGATGGGTACATACTGCACTCATTCAGATGATGCATAATAGTCTCCCCAAGTGTATAACAGTGAAAATGCGGAAACCCGAAAAAATAGTTCTCCACAACTGGAGGCTGCAGTTTCAGAACCGCAGTTCTAGGACCCTATTTTTTCTGACATCACCATCTAGAAGACACCTGATTCAAATATCAAAACAGATGCAAAGACTAGATCTACGTAAACTATTTTTAATCTAAAAGCTGGCGTGAATTTGTGTTCGAGGCGGTGTCAGCAATCTCCATTTAGCCTACTTAGCTGTGCAAAACAGTTTATTGTCCTTCTGAATGTTATAAAGTGGTATTTGTATTCATATTATCTTACATTTATTAACGTACTAATAAACACTAATTTGTAGCGCAATTGTGAGTCACAAATTAGACGTAAGACACTGCGCTGCAGCTAATGAACTTAAGTCTCGCAAAGATACGAAAGAAGGAAGTCTTTCTTTCCAATAAAGCTGAATTTAAAACCAGAGTATATATATAAAACATACTGAAATAAATTAGGTTAAATATTTCAAGAGGGTTGCCAGCGGGTATGCTTAGGGTTAGGAGTTGGTTAGGACAACAATTAAGTGTATACAATTAAACAACTACACATTTCCTTAAAAAAATAAAATACAGAATTCAATAGCATGTGCTATTAAAGGAGAACTCCACTTCCAGTACAACAATTTACAAATAATTTACTCACCCTCTTGTCATCCAAGATGTTCATGTCTTTCTTTCTTCAGTTGTAAAGAAATTATGTTTTTTGACGAAAACATTTCAGCATTTTTCTCCATATAATTGAAGGATCCTTAGATCCTTACATGCAAATTATTGTGTTGTGTTTAAATTTTATGTTTGTTTTTAATTTCATTTATAATCATTTATTTACATAATCATTTAATAATCATTTTATAATCATTAGTCATTCACATAATTCATATTTAATTATTTATTTGATTATTTAAGTATTTATCATTTATTCATATATATTATTCAGTTATATGTTTTTATATTTTATATTTCTTATTATTTTCCTTGCTTATGTATTTTCATTATTGTTCAGTTCCATGATTGTGGGGTTTCATGAATTGTTTGGTCTAAAAAATAGATAACGGGGATGTTTATGGAAATTCAAGGTTTATGGGATGTTGAATCCGTTTGATATATCATTGTTCTTTGAGCTGTACTCCTCAGACGAAGTTTGAACATTGAGACATACGCAACTAAAACTGTTCAATAAATTCTATTATACCTTTTTTTACCATCAACACTTCGTCTCCTGCTTCTGCTCTTTTCTGGCTTTCATCGATCAACTTCATAACTGACAGAAACCTGCTTGTTAGTGGGGTTGGGGTAACTACAGCTTGCTGACTAGTTGTTCTGTTACCAAAGACTGATATATTTCTGACGGGATCTGGTGTCCGGGGCTGGATCCTGATTGTCTGGCGTGTGGACCTGATCTAACATAATGGACTGATATGGTGCCCCGATTTTGAACTTCCAAAATACAGTTTAAATGCGGTTTCAAACAATCCCAAATGCAGTTGTAAATGATCCCAGCCTAGAAAGAAGGGTCTTATTTAGCGAAACGATTGGTTATTTTAATAAAAATAATACAATTTATATACTTTTTAATGCCAAATGCTCGTCTTGTCTTACTCTGCTTGGACTGTTTTTTTCCGGTTCATGACAGTTACGGCATGTCGAAACACTCCCATCTCATGTTCTCCCTCAACTTCAAAATCGTCCTATATCACTGTTTTATCTTTTTTGTTAAGGGTGTTTGATCTTCTTTGCATGTTCATTTTGCGAAGACTGGGTCAGTACTTCTGCAGCGATGTAGGATGATTTTGAAATGATTTTTGAAGTTGAGGGAGAAAATACGATTGGAGTTTTTCGACATACCCGAACTGTCATGAACGAGAATACACAGAGTTCATGGAGAGAAAGGCAAGACGAGAATTTGAGATTAAAAAGTATATAAATTGTATTTTTTTTAATGAAAATAATCGATCGTTTCGCTAGATAACACCCTTTACAACTGCATTTGGGATTGTTTGAAGCCGCATTTAAACTGCATTTTGGAAGTTCAAAATCATCAACCATATCAGTCCATTATAGGAAGAAAAATGCTGAAAAGTTTTCCTCAAAAAACATAATTTCTTTACGACTGAAGAAAGAAAGACAAGAACATCTTGGATGACAAGGGGGTGAGTACATTATATGTGAATCTTTGTTTTGGAAGTGGACTTCTCCTTTAAACAGTATGAGCCGCTAATGCATGCATATGTACAAAAAATAAATATAATAAAATAATACAAATAAACTATAGGGTCCTTGAAACGGCAGCTTATAGTTGTGCAGAAACACAATTGTCGTTTGGTGGGGAAGCGCTGTCTCATAAATAATGGAAAATTTTGTGTTTGGCTGGGAAAGAGTTAAAAATGTCACCTCTTCTTTACAAGCACACTTTGAACCAAATTTTTTTTTTGTATGTCTCTTATTATTAACATTTAAAATATATTTAAACTTACACTATCATTCAAAAGTATGGTGTTGGTAAGATTTTTTTGTTTTTAAAAGAAGTCTCTTATGCTCACCAAGGCTGCATTAATTTGCTGAAAAATACAGTTAAAACAGTAATACTGTGAAATATTATTACAATTGTGTTTATATATATATATATATATATTTAAATATAATTTATTCCCTTTATGGCAAAGCTGAATTTACAACAGTCATTACTCCAGTCTTCAGTGTCACATGATCCTCCAGAAATCATTCTTAACACTTATTTTAATGCTTTAATGTTGAATACAACTATTCATTTTTAAAAATCTTACTAACCCCAAACTTTTGAATGGTAGTGTATTTATCCTAATTCTTATTCTTATGATAAACCATGACTAGATTTACGTGCAGATGTGCATGTAATGATTGTATCTATGCAGGACTCACATTGCAGATTAGAGCGATGGTTGTGCTCCAGTATGATATATGTCTGCAGAATGAGCTGAGGAATGCTCTCCAGGAACGTCTCAAACATGCGGAGCATGCTAAGATCTGTAGCAAGCCCAATAAGCTGTGACTGCTCATTCTGTCGTGAACGCAGGGCTTTAAAACTTTTCTTCAGGAGCTGGAGATACCTTGAAATAAAGATGAACTTAAATTGTAAATATCTGCATCAGCAATAAAAAAAGAGTAAAGAAGCCCAAACAAATTTGTAAATGCTACATTTTCATTTGCTTTCCTCATTTTAACTTTCTTATCAACTCTGGCCCTGATTTCCTGCAGAATTTAGCTTCAACTTTAATTAAGTACACCTGAATAAGCTGACGGTCTTCAGGATCACCAGAAAGTTACAGACAGGTGAGTTTGATCAAGACTGGAGCTAAACTCTGCAGGAAACTGGACCTCGAGGGCTAGAGTTGAGATCGGCTGCTTCAAAGAGACTTTTCACCCAGTTTTCATCTTTATGTTGTTCCAAACCTGTATGACTTTCTTTCTTCTATGACGCACAAAAGCAGAAAAAATGCATGAATGGACCCCATTGACTTTCATTGTATGGACAAAAATATCTTTTGTTTTTCACAGAATAAAGAAAGTCATACAAGTTTGGACAGATGATTTTTATTTTGGGTGATCTATCATTTTAATATTTTAAATATTAGTTCCACGCAGTTCGAATGATAAATTAGTGTGACGTTACCTTGTACAAATGCCTATCTGCAGTACATGTATCCCGATCAGATGACAAGTGGACAGACAATTGTTATCTTCTTCATAACTGTCCCTGTCATCTTTGAACCATGCATAGCTGAATGCCTGTATGCATACAGATCCAACCAGAACAAACACAAGGGTCAGTACGGCCCAGGTGACATGTCCACTTCTGAAATACTGCACAGATAACAAGAAGTCTGATCCAGCGTCTAGGAAATAAAACAACAGTCCCAAAACAGTGCATAGCCACCGAAACCAGGTAAATTTCTCTCCAGAAGATGACATGATTATGATTTATGGCATTTGATGAACACTTATGGCAGAACGTCCTTGTTAATGCTGAATATGTAGACAGACATTCGGTTCCATTAGACGCAAACAGCTTGTTGACTCATTCTCCTCATGTCTTTATCCAAAATTGATAACCTGTATTGAATGAACAGACGGACATCAGTACATTGCAGAATGGTTTACAACATGCATTTGCTAATGAGTGAACTGAATTCTGTAACATTTTGAATTCTTATTGATACAGTTCTTCAAGTGTTCATTACTTTCATGTTAACTAAAAGTGTTTTTTACTATCAATTTCTGTTCTGTACTTTGTCCAGTACAAGTCAACGCACAATGAATGATAAATGATTATGTAAGAAAGATGTGTACAGAATGACACAAACAATTGCCTATTTAATAACTAGCCCTCATTTTCACTTTCACCTCCCAATACGGCACATATATATCGTTTTTTGTATATTTTTTACAATATATTTTAAAAAACATATTTTTACCTCCATATATTTCAGTCCAAGAAAATACATTCATGTATGTCACATTTGAAAACTTTATTTGTCTATAGGCTATTCCATCCATTAAAATTTTCAGAGGGCATTAAATGTATGACTTTTATGTTATTAAACTGTTTTACAATTTGTATTTATGTATTTGCTTTATCGTACCTGTTTAAAAATACTTTGCCTTTCCAGTGTGTATATGTGCTATACAAAATTAGCGTCTTGCCTATGTACAATTTACGTAATACATGCTACATATTATGTAATATTTTAAAGAAAACAACCTGAAAGTACATAAATCAAGTACTTACTGTTGCCATGTTGTAAAATGCCATTGACATCGGTACAAAAAGTATTTGCTAAGCTTCGTTATACGGCGGTTAGCAATGTGTATATCGCTATTGCTTTGACATAAGCCATAAACTGTCACTTTACTTGTTCCCGGGTGTAATAGTAGGTACACATTTCCTCTCAGTAACCGTCAGGAAATGTCCAAATTATGAGACGTGAATTTCCAAACTTACCAGAGTTTCCATTCTTCTGCTTGTTTAGATCAGCAGTGACGGCGAGTCGCTGGTTTCGTGACTTTATGATTTCTCATAATTCATATGACAAGGCAACCACTCCCTCTCCAGCCACAGTTGTTACTGTGTGACGTAATACGCGCCCAAATACTTTCGATATAGGGAGGGGATGGATCAGTGAATATAGCAATCATTAATTCCCTGACACTTTGAATACAGAAGCAATGTCTGTCATTCTCACTATTACAATTCTCACAATTTTCTCCTCAGCATTTATTCTTTGGAAACAGGAAATAACTCTGCATTCTTGTCATTGTTGAGATATAATCTAAAACTACCACTTAACTACCATCTAACCACCACATCCTGAGAAAAGAGCTGTGTTTATGTGTGTTTAGCTGTTGTTAGTGAGAACCAAAAATGAAACGCAATGCCTGTTGTGGTATGCTGCTTTACGTGTTTTACTGAATGAAACAGACTTCCAAGTAACTGTACTTCATGTTCCAAACACCTTGGGGTCATTGCATCCTCTTTGGTTGATTACACAGGAATGAATTTAATTTTACAATATATATTTTTTAATTATATTTTAATAATATTTCACAATATTACTGTTTTTACTGTTTTTGATCAATTTAATGCAGCCTTGGTGAGCATCAGCAACTTATTTTTTATTTATTTATTTTTTTTAAGTATTCTTGTAGTTTCATAACATGGTTAAACCATCTATGTTGCATGGACTATTTTAACGATATCCTTACTACTTCTCTGCGCCTTGAACATTAGTTGCATTGCTGTCTATGCAGGGACCAGTGTTGCCAAGTCCATGGTTTTCCCGCGGAATTGGGCTACTTTTGCTGCGGGTAGTTTCTGATGTCCGTGGGTTGAAGCGACCCCAATAACATCATATTTATCCTCTGAAATGTGAATTTACCAGGGGAACTCTGCATTTTTTTTAATGAGGGACCCCTCTCAGGTGGGCTTTGTTACGAAAACCTGGCAACCCTGGGAGAGACAGAAAGCTCTCAGATTTCATCAGAAATATTATAATTTGTGTTTTGAAGATGAACAAAGGTCTAACGGTGAGTAAATAACAACATCATTTTCATTTTTGAGTAAACTGTCCCTTTAAGTTTTTAACAAAAGCTAAAGTTAGAAGCTGATATTCAGCTGAACATTTCTTGTTCCTTATTACAAAATAACACGTTAAAATTGTTAATTAGCATTTTAATGTCTTCACAATGCAAGCAAAGATATATGTAAATAGAGTGTTTTCATGACGCGGAATCAATCGGCCATATTGGAGGCACTTAATGTAAATAATGCCACTGAAGCAAACAAAACTTGCATATTTTGCCGATTATTGCTGCTGAAAATGGTCAATTATTGTCATGTTTTGGGCTGTACTAACCGGTCGGAGCAGGAAAAAAAATTGAGTACTATAGACTGCCAAAAGTTATAACAATTTAAGGAGAAGAGTGCATAAAACTGTTTGAGGAACAAAAGGCATTTGTGGTTGGCAGTTGGGTCATTCTATAATTAGGGGTGCATTTAGAATTTGACAATGTGAAGAAAAAAGTTTTCTTGTTTTCCAAAAACCCAAACATCACCTTACATAGCTGCTTTGAAACAATCTATATTGTATAAAGTGCTATATAAATAAAGGTGATCTGTAGGAATATGTGCATAAAATACCATCTATGTTTGCTGCTGTCCACCATGTTACCTTTACTGGGTAACACAGTTGACAGGTAACTTAGTTGATACTTTTTGTGTTTTGGGCCTATACTCAACATAGAAGACTAAAACTACTGAGCATATGGTATGTTTAGAAATATATTTTAATAAACAAAATATAAGTTTTAGTTAAATTGTCTTGTTAAAACATGCAGCAATAATAAGTTTTAATTAAATTGTCTTGTTAAAATACGCAGCAATAATACGTATGTAACACTGTTGACAGTCAATTAACCCACTCTTGACACAGGTTTGCTAGTTTAACCAATATTAGGTTTCATCCATGTGCTTCTAGAGGAAATATCACCATACTGTGCAAATTATGCAAGAATGGGACAAACCATTCCTTTCTGAGGGGGGTTTTCTAGTCGGTAACTTAGTTGACAACGGTTTTTTGGACACAAATAAAACAAGTTATATCACAGGGGTGGCGAACGTCGGTCCTGGAGAGCCACAGCCCTGCATAGTTTTGCTGCAACCCTAATCAAACCCACCTGAACAAGCTAATCAAGGTCTGAAGGGTTACTAGAAAGCTACAGGCAGCTGAGTTTTAATTAAGGTTGGAGCTGAACTCTGCAGGGCTGCGGCTCTCCAGGACCGGAGTTTGCCACCCCTGTTATATCACAATAAACTGTTTTTGAAGCGCACACCCAAATGTCTTTATAACCTAATTTAACTGAAGGCAAAACTATTAATTTACATTTGAAGTCATTTTTATGCTTAAATGCAGAGTAGAATGAGCAACTTTACAAAAACAGCTGAATACCAGAGTTGTATGTGATATGAACATCATTTTTGAACAAAAAATATGACTTTTTCAACATATAGCAGTGCGACAATACAATTGTGTACTAGTAAATGAAGCATTGGGGCTTTATTTTGATGAAAATATATTAAAAATATACTTCACGGACATGAGATGTACAGTGGTGGGCAGTAACGAAGTAGCTGTACTTCGTTACTGTACTTAAGTACATTTTTCAAGTATCTGTACTTTACTGGAGTAGTTTTATTTTGAGTAACTTTCACTTTTACTTCACTACATTCCAAAGAGTAAGATCGTACTTTTTACTTCACTACATTTCATAAAACATATCGTTACTCCTTATAATATATCACGTGCTCTGAGACGTACAAGCGGTGTCTGATTCATGAATAAACTGATTCTTTTCAATGAAGCTGTTAAATTGATTCGCCAATCGCACCAAACGATTCATTCACGAATTGGAATGATCCGATTGCAGCTGTTCTCGAGTCGACAACTCATTGATTCAAATGATCCGTTTAGAGCGAGTCTCCAGTCAACTGAATTCACAAGTAAGAACCGGGAGATCTTGTGCGCGCGCGACTGATGCTGCGAATTTTAGGATTAATTATTATAACTGAAAATCATATTTAGGTCAAAGCTGTCCGTTGTTTGTGAATTACATCTGCTGTAAAGGGTGATCTGTTTAAGCGCAGTGAAATGCTTGAATTCAGACACATCAAAAACGAAAAATTTAAATAACAGCTTAAATAAAAAACTCCTGCACGTTCATATTCCTCGCTGATGTAATGTTAGCAGTTTTATTAAAATGCTACACATGAAGCCCTACGTGACGTCTGTTTTTATATTGTTTAGCAACCGTATAATTTTTTATATTGTTTGGATCAGCAAGAGTAGACAGATATGAATGTTTATTCATAACCATACTGAAAATAAGTAAATATTGTTAGCTGATGCTAACTGTCTAGCTGCTTGCTGGTGCTAAGTTGAGAGACTTTTTAGATCCACATATTCTAAAATCTCCACATATTTTTATTTAACCACATAGATGGATTACATCTGAGAGAAAAAGAAAGGGGGTCATGCTCAGAACATGGTAACTACAGTAATTATCAAAGTGGAAAGTGATGCCCTCTGGGGGCATTGGGCCAGGGGTGTTTTTACACAGATAATATTTGAAAGGAAAAAAATCACTATATGAAAATATAATTACATTTTCCTTAAAATGTTCTTGCTAACTTCAGGCCTTATTCTCATGTCATATATAACTGTGACGTTATGCAAAACAAGCTTTAAAACTTTTTTCTTACTGGTGAAAATTTGATGGTCAAATCTGTTTTCTCTCAGGTACATCAACAACAAAAATGTATTTTTTGGGAAAATCCCAGGTATTTTGAGCAGTAGGATTCTAAAAAAATATGTGCTAATATAAAATTCAATTAAGTAGCCTATATAAAATTGCAAAATAAATCTATCAGTACTTTTTTACTTAAGTACATAAAAAATCGGGTACTTTTGTACTTTCACTCAAGTAAAATTGAAAGAGGAGCACTTTTACTTTTACTGGAGTAATATTTTATTATACGTATCTGTACTTTTACTCAAGTACTCAACTTGTGTACTTCGTCCACCACTGGAGATGTACCCACAGATAATACTGTTGTTTACATCTGAGTATCTCCAACATGGCCGCGCATCCGGGTTACTGACCAAACAGTGACATAAGTGTAAACCCTCTATACACAAATACAGGCTATTTTACTGTTTTAATAATTTAATTCACTATGTATCCTCCTTTCTGTTCACTAAAAAGGGCCCTTGACCTCAACAACGTCCTCTTTACTCCAATCCAACAGATGGCGCTACTGCATGTTTTGTAACTGTACAACGTCCCTAAAATTAAAAAAGGCGGAGGAAGAAGAAAGACAGAAGTAGGCGTTAAGACTGACGTGCCTGCCAGATAACAATAGTGAAGACGTGTTCCTTACTCACACTCACCAAAGTTCTCTCAACATCCTTCAAGATGGGAATCCGAAAAAAGAACAACAAGAACCCGCCGGTCCTCAGCCACGAGTTTGTGATCCAGAACCATGCGGATATTGTGTCTTGTGTTGCTATGGTGTTTCTGCTGGGTCTTATGTTTGAGGTAAGAATCCACTTTTGAATTAATTCATTCACTCTTACAGATTTAAGACAAAGATGAGTCAAAGATGACAAATCAGCGTTTGTCTTTTGCTCCTTTCTATAAGGAATCTAACGGGTATTTCGTGTTCTGTCATAGTCTCGTCCCTTTCACTTCCTTTAACTGCAGAAAGAACTGTTACTTTTTGGTTTTATTTTTAACGTGCATCATTTTTAACCCGCTTGCGTATTTATCATTCATATGTGCTCAGGATTTACACTCAAGCACGGGTGCTAATAGCTTATTGCATTCAAAGAGTTGGGAATTTTGATTCAGAGACATGATGCATGAGAGCGAGAGAGGAATTCCCTATGAAGCGATTAAAGGAACTTTTAAACCCGCGAGATTAAAAAAAATCACACGTGCGAATTTAGTACATTTAATGAATGCTGAACGGAATAACAGAATTGATTTGGAAAGATGATTACGTAACATTGTAGCTGCTCTGATACTTTTACGCGCAAATGAAGTGTTACGTGGCAATCGGAGAATGACTGAGCGCTGTCACCGGTGCTCAGCGGCAGCAGGGTCACGATTTTTACTACTAAAATGATTTTTACTGATAACAACATTATGGTTTTACACTCTCAGCACTTGTTAGGAATGCGAGTTTGCACAACCGTTAGATTTGGACGATAGTTTGCAAAATATCAGCGCCAGTGCTGGTGCATCATGGGAAATGGAGTTTACACCACTGGAACATTTTTTTTTTTGTCTTAATGGGCATTTCAATACAGATTTAAGTAAACTATTTAGTGCTATAAAGCGATTAATCGCATCCAAACCGATTAAGAAAAATTTTACATATTAAATATATTTATATATAATATAAATTATATGAAAATAAACATATGCATGTAAATATTTTCAATATATATACTGTATGTGTGTCGTGATATATACAAATATATGCAGTACGTACACGTTTTATGTAAACGACTCGATGCGATTAATTGTTCGACAGCACTAAAACTAGTGTATACTCGTCTATAAATGATAATATCTTGATGAAATGTGTTTGAGAAAGTATTAAAATTGCTTTATGCACTTTTTAGTCATATCATTCACAAATTTACACAAATCTATCATTTACTCACCCTCATGTTGCTTGAAATCTGCATGGCTTATTTTCTAACACCATTTGCATTGTAAACCTTATTTTACATACAGTGCAAGTAAATGCTAAGAGTCTGCCTGCCATTCTCTAATGATAGATTTTCATTTTAAGATCCACTATTATTTGTGTATTAATTGCGTTTTCATATTTCTTCTTCTGTAGATTACGTCGAAGGTAGCGGTTTTGTTCATAACTGTGCAATACAATGTAACGATTCCAGCAAATGGTAAGTATGTGTTTTTTTTGTTTTTTTTTTGTATTTTCAATATTTTCTGTTACGTTGTTATTTCTGTTATAATTAATACACCTCAACATTATCAAGATGTTTTGTTCCAACAAGTTTTTGTCTAACAGCTCTACTAATGAATTGACGCCACTGACACGTACTGTGACTGTTTATCAAAACAAGCTTTGATAATTAAAAAAAACAACACCATCTCCTTTTATTTTATAAGAATAATGCTCACTTCCAAAGTGAGGTGTAAAATCAAGTGCGTTGGTTCTGTTATTCATTATCTTGCTGTTTGAGTTTGTCAAAAACAAATCAGTTCTGTCTATACTTAAAAGGTTAGTTCACCTCAAAATGAAAATTGTCATTATGTCATTCTAAACCTGTATGAAAGCTTTTGGATTTGATCAAAAATATCTTAATTTGTGTTCCGAAGATGAACGAAGGTCCTCTGATTTAAGTGAATAATTAATGACAGAATTATAATTTTTGGGTGAACTATCCTTTTAAATCGAGAAGTTAGAAGAAGAGTGCAATCCTGCAATTTAGTAACACAGCATTATTATCATTTTCATGCTCATGTTTTGTTTGTATCATGGATTTTAGGAGGTCCGGAGGAAACGGCGGTGAATTACTTCCATTACGGTCTGAAAGATATAGCCACCGTCTTCTTCTACATGTTAGTTGCCATTATCATGCATGCCATTATTCAGGAATACGTGCTGGATGTAAGTATTCTTTATTAGCTGAATAAACTTTCAACGTTTTTGCTGAAACAACTAACGTTTGTCCATAAATGTTCATGTAACATGCATCTTTGTAGTTTTTTTAGTGCAACACTGTTAACACAACTAAATGTTTTGATTTGTTTGCCATTTATTTGACTCCACGACTTTTCAGAAAATCAACAGGAAGATGCACTTCTCCAAAACCAAGCACAGCAAGTTTAATGAGTCGGGTCAGCTGAGTGCCTTCTACCTCTTCTCCTGCCTGTGGGGAGCCAGCATTCTTGTTTCTGTAAGAGCGTCACTACTCTGCTTCATATAAATACGAGCTTGTGTGCAGGTCAGTGTTTATAATGGTGTCTAAAAGACTTATTCTGCTTAATCTAAAGGAAAACCTCCTGTCTAACCCTGTCAGCCTGTGGGAGGGTTACCCGCACACCCTTATGCCGTAAGTACAGCTGTCTGTGTTGAATATGCATAGCCTGTTTACATTTAAAATTATGAAATATGTTGATTAATGAAGAAAAAGTAAAAGGTTCATATTCCATCTTACCGTCGTCACATCTGCCGAAATGCTTCGTGAGCACTCATAAGTTGCATCTACGACTCATGGAAGTAAACTGATCTGCCAGGCTGGTTTGCATCAAGAAGGACGTTCAAAAGATTTCTCAAGGCTTCTGATCAAATTATCTTGCATTAGTCTACCTCTAATTCTCTCTTCTGATTTTTGTAGACCTACTGTATGTAACACACAGCTTGCAAATGCAATTATCATTGATGTTTGACTTCCATGAGTCGTGCAGAAGCTAAAGAAGTTGTTTGTCTTGTTTTAGGTTCCAGTTGAAGTTCTACTACATCTGTCAGCTTGGTTACTGGCTTCATGCTATCCCTGAGCTGTATTTCCAGAAGGTCAAGAAAGTAAGCTAACAAAGTGTTTGAGGATGCACAACATGCACTGAAAACCATATTCATGCATCCTGCTATTGTGACTGGACTGATTTCCCTTTCCAGAGGCTTTGTGTTTACCACACTTTTACTTTGCGGAAATTCACTTAAGATGTGACAATAGACTCTGGCCATTTTTGGATACACATACAATTTGATAGTATAGAAATGTGAAGCTGTTTTAGGGAATAGTGTTCTTTGGATGTTTTAATAAGTTTTGTTTTATTTTTCAGGAGGATATTCCTCGTCAGCTTGTTTATATAAGCCTTTACCTGGTCCACATCACAGGAGCCTATGTTCTGAAGTAAGCAATTAATACATTTATTAATCATCAAAAACAGTTGTCAGGGCACACATTTTTGTTCAAAAATGTAGAGGCTAAAAAACTATTTTTGAAATTTTTGAATCATCAGTCATCAAAGCTCAGTAAATACTGGTTACAGACACAGAGATTTACTTTAAATTTCGCCAAGCTGATTACTCACTAAAAACTCCCTCAGATCATGTTTTCATGCCATTTTAAAGGATTAGTTCGCTTCACCAGAATAAAAATTTCCTGATAACTTACTCACCCCCATTTCATCCAAGATGTTCATGTCTTTCTTTCTTCAGTCAAAAAGAAATTGAAGTTCTTGAGGGAAAACATTCCAGGATTTTCTCCATATAGTGGACTTCAATGGGGATCAATGGTTTGAAGGTCCAAATTGCAGTTTTAATGCAGCTTCAAAGGGCTCTACATGATCCCAGCCAAGAAATAAGGGTCTTATCTAGTGAAACGATTGATCGTTTTCTAAAAAAAATTACAGTTTATATACTTTTTAGCCACAAATGCTCATCTTGCACTAGTTTGACTGCAGATATTACGTAATTGCATTGGAAAGGTCACGCATGACGTAGGTTAAAGTACTGACCCAGTGTTTACAAACCAAACACGCAGAGATAGTCAAACGGCCTTTACCAAAAAAGGTAAACCGATTTTGGAAGGAAAAAATGAGATGAAGATTTTTGTGCAAGATGAGCATTTGTGTTTTTGTTTTTTTTTTTAAGAAAATGACTGATCGTTTCACTAGAAACTAGAAACAGTCTTAATCCTCGGCTGGGATCGTGTAGTACCCTTTGAAGCTGCATTGAAACTGCACTTTGGACCTTCAGCCCGCTGTCTCCAATTGAGGTCCCCTATATGGAGAAAAATCCTGAAATGCTTTCCTCAAAAACTTTATTTTCAACTGAAGAAAGAAAGACATTGACATGTTGGATGACACTGGGTGATTAATTAAAGGGGTTATCGGATGCAAAGTTCAGTTTTACATGTTGTATGAACATTAAAGTGTGTTGGCAGTGTATGTACAAATCAACCCTATAATGATAAAAATCCATGCAGTGGTTTTTAAAGGGGTCATCGGATGCCCATTTTCCACAAGTTGATATGATTCTTTAGGGTCTTAATGAAAAGTCTATAATATACTTTGGTTAAAAATTCTTAATGGTAGTGTAAAACAACACCCTTTTTACCTTGTCAAAATCAGCTCTGCAAAAATCATCCCATTCTGGTCGAGGCTGCTTTAAATGCAAATGAGCTCTGCTCGCCCCGCCCCTCTCTTCTCTCAGTGACAAGCCTGTTTACTTTAGCTGCATTTAGCCACTTAAACTTGGTAACTAGCACATTATTAGGAAAGACGATCACAAAGATTCATTAAAAAAAAACCCTTATGCTCACTTCTGCTGTAAGTGAAGCTGGATCACGAATGATTCGTGCGAACATAGACGGATATATGTAGATCAGGAGGCTCATTCCCTTCACAAACAAACGTAATCCACTGCATTTTCAGCAGCTCAGATGTCGGGAGTAAATGACGACCACTACGTTCATTATTACATCCAGCAACATAACACCTCAATCGCTCAATTCTTGTCTAACTTACATCCCTGCTCTGGCATCAAAACATGGAGGTTGGACTGTTAAAATTGATCTGAGGTAAGACGCTCATGTCAATCAACTATTGTGGGAGTGGCCTCTGTGGGTGTGACGCAACAACGACAGGCATCTGAGAATGGCTTGATTTTAAAAAAAGGGGATATTATTTTTACAGATTAATTAAAAATCACTGCATGGATTTTTGCCATTACAGGGTAGATTTTTACATACACTGCCAACACACATTATTGTTCAGACAGCATGTAAAAGTGAATGTAGCATCCAATGACCCCTTTAATTAATCTGTAAAAATAATATCCCCTTTTTCAAATCAAGCCATTCTCAGATGCCTGTCGGTGTGATGCTGCTCCCACGATAGTTGATTGACATGAGCGTTTTACCTCAGATCAGCTGTAACAGTCCGACCTCCATTGTTTCGATGCCGGAGCAGGGATGTAAGTTAGTTAATATCTCCAATTGAGGTGTTGTGTTGCTGGATGTAATAATGAACATAGTGGTCGTCATTTACTCTCGACATCTGAGCCGCTGAAGATGCAGTAGATTACGTTTGTTTGTGAAGGGGATGCGCCTCCCGATCTACATAAATGCATCTATGTTCGCGCAAATCATTCGTGATCCAGCTTCACTTACAGCAGAAGTGAGTATAAGTTTGTTTTTTGTTTTTTTATGAATCTCTGCAATCATCTTTCCTAATAACGTGCTAGTTAGCTAAACGGCTAAATGTGGCTAAAGTAAACAGGCTCGTCACTCCACAGAGAGTAGAGAGGGGCGAGGTGAGCATAGCTCATTTGCATTTAAAGGAACAATCTCTCAGAATGGGATGATTTTTGCAGAGCTCATTTTGGCAAGGTAAAAAGGGTGTTGTTTTACACAACCATTGAGAATTTTTAACCAAAGTATATTATAGACTTTTCATTAAGACCCTAAAGAATCATGTCAACTTGTGGAAAATGGGCATCCGATGACCCCTTTAATCAGTATTTTTTTTTTTATCTGGAAGTGAACTCATGTTTAAACCATTAATAATGTGTTTTCCAGTCTGAACCGATTGGGCCTGGTGTTGCTGGTTCTGCATTACTTTGTTGAGCTCCTCTTCCATGTATCCCGACTCATTTACTTCAGCAATGAAGAGAGGCAGACTGGGTGAGTGCTATTGATTACACAGACCAATTCCAGTTAATAAACACCTGTAATGATTTGTGCACAGGAAACTGAATATTAGCACATTTCTGCGTTTGAAGCTAAGGAAAGGATGTTTGACCATTATGAAGCATTTTGTGTATGTTAACAGGTTTACAGTGTGGGCTGTTCTGTTTGTGTTGGGCCGGTTGTTGACTCTTTCCCTGTCTGTTCTCACTGTGGGCCTTGGGCTGGCTGGAACAGAGAAACGGGGTGTGAACCTCGCAGAGGGAAGATTTAATGTCCTTTTTGTTCGGTAAGCAGGGTGATATTCATATTATGTTATTCCTTCATCTTGCAAAGGAAAGGAAGAAATAATTGAGATTAATAATGAAAGTGTCTTAAAGCGATGGTACACCTAAAAATGAAAATACTGTCATTAATTACTCGCCCTCATGTTGGTCCAAACCTGTAAGACCTTTGTTCATCTTCAGAACACAAATTAAGATATTTTTGATGAAATTTCTGACCATGCTTAGACAGCAACACAACTGACAAGTTTAAGGTGCAGAAAGGTAGTAAGAAAATTGTTAAAATAGTCCATGTGACAACAGTGGTTCAACCTTAATTTTAAGAAGTTTAAGAATACTTTTTGTGCACAGAGTATTCTTGTAGCTTCATAACTTTACGGTTGAACCAATGTTGTCACATGGACTATTTTAACAATATCCTTACTACCTTTCTGGGTATGTTTCCTTGAACATGTCAGTTGCATTGCTGTCTAGGGAGGGTCAGAAGGTTCTTGGATTTCATCAAAAATATCTTGTGTTCTGAAAGTTCAGAATTTTCATTTTTGTGTAAACCATCCCTTTAAAGCAATTTGTGTTGCTTTTCAGCAATTGCTATTTTGATTTCATTTTTCAAGAAGTGATTTTTAGCACCTTATTATAAACCAAGTGCCTTGTCATGTGACTCGTTTGAATTTCTGTAGAGCTTTGAAGTAGTAAATTCTCAAATGGTTTGCACCATGCTGGTTTTGTGGTATGTGCAGCGCTGTCCAAATCTGATTTGCACAGTTTAGTTTTGAAGTGTTTGGTTTTCAGTATAAAACTACAGAGTAGCCAAAAATAACCCACCTTGGCATCAAATATAAAAAATTTGCTATAGTAGCCCAAAATTTCCAGTCAGCCATCAAAAAGTCTCAACTCATAATATGCCTAATATGTAATCACATTGTAAAAGCTTTTCTACTGAAAGTGAGAGGCTTTTGGATGGACGTGATTCATTTAAACACCAGATGATGGAAAAGCAGCGAGGACCTTTGCTTTATTATTGTTGGAGTTGTTTGTAATGGTACTCTTGTTTCTCTTAGGGTGACCGTCCTGACTGCAATATGCAGCACTCAGGCTTTTATGATGTGGAAATTTATCAACTTCCAGCTGCGACGATGGAGAGAACACGCACAGACTCATAGCTTAAAGAAGAAATCATCCTCTTCTAAGAGCAAATCAAAGAAAGGTCAGTATTGCCTACTTAAGATCGGTGTAGATGTTTATTTAAATACCACACGCTATTCTACTCTTCTGATTAGGGTGGGCGATATGACTGATGATATGAGTCATTTTAAAGGCTGCTGTCACTTCATTTTATCAATATACAGACATGCATCTGATTTCTCCCAACTGTTTACCGTCACTTAAGACATAAGCGTTTACACAGTGTACTTGCCAAAATGGCATTTTGACAATTTTGTGTGTATTTGACCATCAAAGCGTAATAAGCCAATGAAGATAACTGAATTCTGGATCATATGCTGTCTGAGAGATTGTGCGTGCTTTGAGTGTATGTAGGAGTTGTTCTCTTTTGTAGCTTATCGCACTTAAAGGATTAGTTCACTTCCAAAATAAAAATTTCCTGATAATTTACGTACCCCCCCGTCATCCAAGATGTTCATAGCTTTCTTTCTTCAGTCAAAAAGAAATAAAGGTTTTTGGAGGAAAACATTCCAAGGTTTTTCTCTAATCTTTATATAATAGACTTCAGTGGGGATCAACAGATTGAAGGTTAAAATTGCAATGTTTCAATGCGTGGGATCTACACAATCCCATCTGAGGAATAAGAGTTTTATCTAGCGAAACGACCTGCCATTTTTTAAAAAAAAAGTTTTAACCACAAATCATCTTCCAAAAACTCCGTTACATATTACATGCTTACACACAAGATGTAGGCGAATGTTCCGACCCAGTGTTTACAAAGCAAATGCGCAAAGTCAAACGCCCTTAACCAAAAAAAAAAGGTAAAAATACAATGTTGGGCGATTTTGAAGTTGGAGGAGAAAATGAGATGGAGTTGGTCCTACCCTACCATTTTGAACCGAAGTATACAGACTTAGAGCTAACTGCGTGTGTTGGTTCCAATGTCCAATGCAAGCAGAGTTAGAGCAAGAGGTGCATTTGTGGTTAAAAAGTATGTAAATTCCATTTTTGTTTTTTTTGTTTTTTTTAGAAAATGACTGATCATTTTACTAGGTAATACCCTTATTCCTCGGCTGGGATCGTGAAGAGCTATTTGAAGCTGCATTGAAACTGCAATTTTAACCTTGAGCACCATTGAAGTCCACTATATGGAGAAAAATCCTGGAATGTTTTCCTCAAAAAAAACTTAGGGTGTGTTCACACTTGTCATCTTTGGTTCGATTAAAATGAACTCTGATGCGATGCTATGCGACATAATTTCATGATGGGAAGAAACGGTGTATCCAAAACAAAATGAGCAGAGGTTTTGATTCCAAAAAAATAGATTCCGAGGCATTGGGAATCGAGAGTCAATTCCAAATGTTGGAATTGACCCTGTATTCAGAGCCGATTTTAGTTCTACAAAACTTACCTATGGATGCCTATCAAACAGTAGGCTGCATCCTATGAAGGCAGGCCTCATATCTCGGCTGCTATGTCATCAAACGTTCACGAAATTCACTGAAATAAACCGAATGAAAATGAGTTGGTACTGAGCTCGTCTGAGTTTAAGAAACACCTGTTAATTCGCCTCTTGCTCGTTAATAGTGGCTTTAAAGGTTAAAGGTTCTTTCAGACAGATTGTTTTAATGAACTGTTCAAAAAAAAAGAATCAGGGGTACAAATTTAAAATCAGAGTTACAGAAATGCATCAGAATTTTTGCAAATAAAGTTTCATATGAGAGTGCTACTTTCTACAACCTTTATATTCTGCAGTCATGGCGAAATTGGGTTCCTCTTATCTAAAAAGAAAAAAAAACGGAATCGAAAATAACAAGCGAAGGATTCGGAATTTGGGCACAATTCAATTCGTGGTACAGAGTGAGGAGTCTGATTCCAATTCCTGGGTCTGGAATCGATGGGACTAAATTTCCAGTTGGAAATTGGAATCAGACAAAGCTGCAAAATTAGAATTGAACAGGCCCCTAATATTGATGTCATATACTTTCACTTGTACAGGAGGTCAAAAGCACTTTCCTTTTGTTTGGAGTGTTGGGTGTTGAGTTCCCATCGCTTGAAATATCGTCATTCAGCCCGGCAGTCCAGATTTGTAAGTATCACTATTTTTTTTGAAAATAGAGTTAAACAGTTGAGTTTTACCATTTTCGAATCCATTCAGCCGATCTCCGGTCTAATCAGATACAATGATCTAGGCTAAGTTATGCTAAAAGTGCTACCGCCAGACCTGGAGATCAGCTGAATGGATTTGAAAACGGTAAAACTCAACTGTTTAACTCCAGGGGAGTTGGACAATGAGCCTATTTTCAAAAAAAGTGGAGTGTTCCTTTAAGGTTTCCTGTCAAAAATGCCAGTGTGAACGCTAAGCGAACCAGAACCAAATGTATCAATTTTCCTTTTGGTATGGATCAAATGAACCAAACAAACCAAATTATAAGTGTGAACACACCCTTAATTTCTTTTCGACTGAAGAAAGAAAGACATGAACATCTTGGATGATATGGGGGAAGAGTAAATTATAGGGAAAAATTTTATTCTGGAAGCAAACTAATCCTTTAATAACCCTTTTTAACATTAAGCACATCTAGAATCTACATTTAAGCAATAAAGTACTTGAGGTTGTACTGTATAGTGAATATAGAGTTGTTTCTAAAGCATATTGCTTTTATTAAGCAAAATCATCAAAGGGATAGTTCACCCAAAAATGAACATTTGTCATCATTTACCATCAAGTTGTTCCAAGCCTGTATGAATTACTTTCAGCTGCCGAACACAAAAAAAGAAGATATTTTGAAGAATGTTGGTAACCATTGATTGTAGCTATTGACTTCCATAGTATGGAAGAAAAAAAAAAAACTATGAAAGTCAATGGCTACTAGGGTTGGGTATCGTTTGGGGTTTTTTCGATACCGGTGCCAAATCGATACTTTTAAAACGGTACCGGTGCCAAAACGGTGCCTGCACCGATACTTTTAAAAAAGCCACAAAGTGGTGGATGACACAAGAATATATTTTTATTGGACAAAAAAGTTCTTTAAATTGAACAATGTATTAAAAGTAAAAAAAAGAAAAAAAGAAGTAGTACTATACATTATTAAGTCAATGCAAAACGCAACAACAATAAAACCTAAGCCACCTAACCCAACTACAATAATTTAACAGCTTAAAATTTCAGCAATTCTTTTGCAGAAATATGACTATATGTGATGAGATCTGGGAAAACCCGTCGGATGTCGCGGTGGGACGTTTTCAGGAAATTCGTTTTTCATTAAATTATTCTATAACATCTTGTCTATCATCTCTGAAAATATCTCTTCGAAATTCACTTGATTAGTGCAGAAAAATAGACATTTATTGCAGCAAGCAGAAATGACTGTCTTTCTCCTATGTTAAAAACGCGCTGCGGAGGTGCTTTCCCTTAACACCACAGAAACAGTTAACCTATCAAAATAAACCACGTAACATATTTAGTAAAGGCGTATCAGTTCACATTCTCCACCAGTCCTGTGTAAAGTACGGCAAGCAAAGTTATTTATTTATTTATGTTTTTATTTATTTATTTATTTTAATATCGTGAGATGGCGGAGCACAACAACGCCGTCTAAAGTACTGCAGCTGCTCACTTAACCGATCTTACTCGTCTCAGTCTGCTCAGTTTTGGTGATGTCAGTGCCCTAAATGATGTTACGGGCTATTTCACATCCAGATATGAAGGATCGGATAATGAAGTTACTAAAGAGGAGTCGTCCGATGACAGTCTGTTTTATGCACAGTGCGCGAGCAGTTACGCTGCGCTCGCTTTTACTACAAGGTAGGCTGCATTATTTACTAAACATAAAATGGGTGATCAA